>JAJEOU010000291.1:181329-319062 GCA_021534815.1 Acrocephalus arundinaceus
TTAGGATGTCATTACCTGCAGCAAAGTTTCTTTTTCTCCGGTGAGCAAACAAACTGCCTCGTGACTGAGGTTTGGAGGAAATGCTGCTCTTTGCAGCCCTTGCCACCAACCAATTCACCCAAACATTTCCAGCGCATGACTTAGGCTGCAAATTCTGCTGCTGCTTTGCATTTCTGCAGCTGGAGCCTGGCCTGCTTTGAGTTATCATAAAATGAAGGAAAAAAATTAAAAAACCAAAACTGAGTGGCTTAAAGATTTGCCTGTTTTTTTTTTTATATATTAAAAAAATTAAATATTTAAATTTTTTTACTGGAACTCAGCACAGAAAAAAGGGTGAGAAAGTCAGGAAGGGGAAGAGGTTTTTCATTTTGTGACTGATTTAACCCTCATATAGCAAAGCCACTTTTCCTCTGCTGACTTCTCTTTCCACTGGGGGCTGCATTTTCCAGCTGGAATGGAGCAAATTCATGAGGAATTTGCCAGGATGGCAGGGAATGGGTGGGTGATGGAAATCTGAGGCCCAGCTGCTGATATTTGAGACACAGGTGTTTGGAGCTGCCTTTGCACGTGAGTTCAAATAAAGGGATGGAGAAAACTCCCCCAGCTTGTGCTCCCAGAATAATCCACTGACATTTTTCCAGGGTTTTGTTGGGTTTTTTTTGGAAGCTCAGTGTTTGAAGTCGATCTCCCATTGTTCATCCGACTGGGTAATTAAATGATTGTCCTCTGGGTTATCAAATTATTGTCCTTTCCTTCACTGGTGTCTTCCCACTTTGGCTGGGATCGGATGGATGCAGGTGGTCCAAAGAAATCCCAGTTCTGTGCCTGGCACCTGGAATTCCTCTCTTTGCTCCTGATTCCTGGAGCTTTTTCAGAAAGTCAGGAAAGGCTCATGGAATCATGGATTGGTTTGGGTTGGGAAGGAGCATGAAAATCATCTGATTTCAGCCACTTTCCAGTTAAAAGTTTCCACTGTCCCAGGCTGCTCCAACTCCCGTCTAACCTGGGGTTGGAGACACATCCAGGGATGGGAAATTCCCAAACTCTCTTGGATGGAAGGATTGGCACCTCCTGGAGCTGCTGTGCACTCCTTCTCTTCAATTCCTGAGTTCACAGAGAGTCCTGAGTCCACAAGTGCTGAATATCCCTCCAAAATTCCTGATTTTTTTTCCCAAAATCCCAAGTTCAGGAGCGTGCATAGATCCCACTAGATCAACAGCTTCCTGTGGGATTTTAATTTCCTTTTTCCCTCCTGGAAAAGTTCCTGCATGAGCCAGGGCGTGTTAATTTCGGTATTGTGGCGACACCGACATTAATTTTGGTAACGCAAAACTCTCGAAAGTGGCGTGTGCTGGGCGTGGGAGGGGAAAGATGGGAGGGAAAAAAAAAAAAAAGAGAAAGAATTATTTCTAAACTGGTTTCTTTGCTGTTGCTTTTTCGCTTGAACAGATGTGAAACAGGGGGAGGCAGCTTGTGCCAGAGCTCTGATGCAAGTTGTGATGTGGCAGATAAAAAAGTGAGGAGGGTGTTGGCCCAAGGGTTGGCTGGAGTCAAGGTTAGACAGGGAAGAATTTCAGGGGAATTGCTGGGCTCAGGCCCTGCCCGTGGCTCTGGGGCCATTGCTGGGCCTGGAGCAGAGCCTGGGCCTGCTCTGCCCTCCCTGCACACAGGGACAGACAGAGGGACAGCAGGACAGACAGGGGCAGCAGGGACACACAGGGACACACAGGGACACCAAGGACACTCAGGACACCCAGGGACACCCAGGGCTGAGGCCCCTCTCCCTGGGCCTCCTCTCCAGCTGAGCAGCCCCAGCTCCCTCAGCCTTTCCTGGGCACGGAGATGCTCCAGGCCCTTGCTCAGCTCCAGGAGCTCCTGGCCCTGCTGTGCTCAGGGGCCAGGGCTGGGCACAGCACCCAGAGGTGCCTGCAGGGCTGGATCCCTCCCTGACCTGGCCACGTTTTGAGGGAAATGTTAGAGAAGCACTTGGGATGGGGATGGATTGATTGCCTCGAACACCCCAGGCAATTACTCCATGGATATTAATTATTCCATGGATATTAATTACCCCATGGAGTAATTAATTACTCCGTGGGTATCAATCCCATAGGATCCAAATGTTGTCAGTGGGGGCCTTCCCCACGGCCTGTGCAGTGTGGTGAAAACCTCTCTTGCTTCTGGTGAGGATCTGTCATTCTTTTTCCTCAGGAAAAAAGAATTTTTGGAATTTTTCTTTCGGAAATTCCAAAAAGCTTTCATTGAAAATGGGCAGAGCCACTGAAAGTCTTCTCCTTGGAGGGTAAAATTTCAGCTGCAGGCATCACCTGAATCTGAGACAAGTGTGGTTGGGTGCAATTGGAAAGGCAGGAGAGGCGGTCCTAGGCAGAGCAGGGGAAGCTGATTTCCTACAGGCTTTGTGCCCGACGTCTCTGAAATCCCAGAGGGATCGAATCCGGTGGAAAGTTTTTCCTTCTCGAGGAATCCAAAACCTCCCTCAGGCTCCCTTCAGCTCTGACGGAGCCTCAGCCACGTTTCATGGGAGCCAGAGGAACTTCAGCCCACTTCTGCTCTATCAACTTTAGTAAAGTTGGCCCACAAACCACAAAAGCTGGGGGAGGGCCAGAGACAACGAGGAGAGCTCACACAAGCTCTGCCTCCACAAAAAAGCAGCCTGAGAGAGGAGTTGGCAGCTCAGTCTGGCCCCAGTGACTTCCAAAGATAGTCAAATCCATCCTGAAATGTTGAAATTGCCCTGAGAATAGGATATCCCTCCTCTTCAGGGATGAATGATCAGATCATAAGTCCAGCAGTTCTGAGAAGCTCAATTTCACAGTTCTGAGCCCATCCATCTCCCCAAAGATCTTGTGCTACCTCAAAATTCAGATTGAATCGAGCTGATGTCCTGATCAGAAATTTCCTGAGCTCCGCACGTTATTTCAGGGCTCTCGTGTTGTGCCTCTCCAGCTGCAATCCAGCTCAAATAAAAACCACAAAGAAAATCCAGGGGTAGAAAATTGTTCTCCAGTTACTTTGAGCAGCAGGAGAAGTTGCAAATGCCAAGAGCAGTTTCTGGACATCATCTGGATCCCTTCCAACTCAGGATATTTTTGATAGACTCCCTAAAAGCCTCCACCAGAGCAGGAGGTTATTGTGGCACATGGAGACTTCGTTCATGCATTTAAAATTATTTCTTCTTTTTTTAGATTTTTTTCTTGCAAAAAATAATCGAAAAGTAAAACTTCATCTTTAAAAAAATAATTTAATTCCAGAGCTACTTTTTTTTCCCCTTGCTCTCTCTGGTGCTGATGTGAGAAGTTCCAGAAACGCTTGCAGGGTGCAGGGTTGGGAAAGGCTCCACCTCTGGCACAGGGAATAACCTTTGCCCAGGGAATTATCAGAGCAGGGGCAGAGCTTGTTTTGGTTTTCCCCTATCTCCCTTCTGGGTAAAGAATTCCAGGCTGCTGCCTGGCTTGTTTGCAGGGCAGGTTTCCCTGTGGGACAGCCCAAGTGACCCTGGAGAACAGAATGGGCTCCTCGAGGAGCCTCAGCTGCGAAATTTGGGGCAGGGAGGTGGAAATGATGTCAGGATCCACAGAATTCCTGAATCCCAAATTCCTGAGGCTGGAAAAGTCCTCTGAGACCGCTGAGTTTCAGCAGTGCCCGATGTCCCACCTTGTCCCCAGCCCAGAGCTCTGAGTGCCACCTCCAGGCCTTCCTTGTGCACCTCCGGTTGCTCCTTTGGCTTTTTAGCAGCATTTCCATTCATTCAGCCCTCACCCCAGCCAAGGGGGCCTGCACAGCAAAGAAATCATGGAAATCTGCGTGGAATCATGGAATGGGTTGGGTTGGGAGGGACTTTTGAGCCCATTTCATTCCTACCCCCTGCCACTCACTCTCCCAGGTCGCTCCGAGCCTCATCTGACCAGGCCTTGGACAATCCCAGGGGATTGGAGCATCCTCAATCTTCCTGTGCCCACCAGAGATACTCCCTAAGAGGTTTCAGCACACCACAACCCCTCAACAACAAATTTGAGGTGGAATCACCAAAAAGGAGCAAAACGAGAGCTCAGCCACACAACCGCGCTGCGCCTTTTTTTTTGTTGTTCCGCCACAGGAAGGAGCTGGGGACACACCTGCACCCACTTTTCCTCTGGGGAAAAAAAACCCCAGGAGCTCCAAGCTGGCACCAAGCACCCCAAAGAGCCCTTTCCCCAGAGTCCTGGGCCAGCTGCCGGCCTCTCTGGGGCATCCTGTTTGCAGGAAAGCGAGCGGCGGTTGCAGGAGGGTTGCGCGAGCGAGCAAACCGCAGCCCCTGCCTGGGGCTGATAAGGCTCAACTCTTGCAGCAGTTCCGTCCCCGCTCTCCCCTCCCCACCCCCGGTGCTTTCCTGTCCTTTTCTCTCTCTCTCTCTCGAGCTCTTTTTTTGTTTTTTCGGTTATTTTGGTTTCTCAGAAGGGACAGGAGCTCTCCAAACGCGGGTTCGCGCCCTTCCCGCCAGGCTGGGCACTGAGGCAGGAGAAGGAGGTTGCAATAAGCATTCCTAATGAACCTTTTAGATCTTTTCTGGAATTCTCAATGATTATTTCTGTTCCTCTTAATCCCTTCCTCACACGCCTGAATTCAACAGTTGGATTTAGAAGTGTGGACCCGCCACGGTTTGGGGAGTTTGCAACCACTCTGATGTCCCCAAGCTCTTCCTTGGGCTGAGCCTAACCCATGCTCTGAGCATTTCTGGAGGGGATCAGGACTGGTCCTGATCCCAGGACACTGAGTGAGAAGCATTTCTGCCATCAGTGACAGAAAGATCTCAAAAAATCTTTCCTAGAGGTCACAGAGGTTTTGTTTTTAAGCAGGAGCAATAATATTTGGTTTTACGGCTTCACCCCTCTTCACATCTTTTTCTGTCTGCAGACGTCGATCTTCCTCTGTGGCAGCTGCATCCCAAAATCACCAGGGTGTGGAGAGAGCTCCAGGATCATCCCAAACTCTGTCCCCAAAGGCCACATCCTTCTGTCTCAGTGCCACACAGACTTTGAGATGTCACAGCTCAAGTGAAAGGATTGAAAAAAAAAAAAAAGACTTAAAATGTGCCAGGGGAGGTTCTGAAAAGAGATTTGAGGTTTTTACCCCCCCACAGGAGCAGTCAGGAAGTGGAATAAGTTGCCCATGGTGGAGTCACTGTCTGTGGCAGTGCTCAGGAGGAGTCTGGATGTGGCTTTTGGGGACAGGGTTTGGGATGATCCTGGAGCTCTCTTCCCACCCTGGTGACTCTGGGATGCAGCTGCCACAGAGGAAGATCGACGTCTGCAGACAGAAAAAGATGTGAAGAGGGGTGAAGCTGTAAAACCAAATGTTATTATTGCTCCTGCTTAAAAACAAAACCTCTGTGACCTCTGGGAAAGATTTTCCCGACTCCTCTGAGCGAACTCTCTTTTCTTATCAGCATCAAATAATTTCTTCCCTAAAGCAAACATTATTCTTGCCATAAGAGCAACAGAAAGCTGTGAAGCTCCCAGCATAGAAACTTCTGGAGGATCAGGAATGGTTTTTCTCCTCATGAATTGCCTCTGCCTGTTCAGGATAAATTCAGGTCTTTGGATTCATGGAATGGGTTGGAAAAACGGGATTTTTGGGATCATCCCACCCCTGCTATGGCAGGAACACCTTCCAGTGTCCCAGGTGTCTCCAAGCCCCAATGTCCAACCTGGCCTTGGGCACTTCCAGAGATCTAGGGGCAGCCACAGCTGCTCTGGGAATTCCATTCCAGCCCCTCCCCATCCTCCCCGGGATGAATTTCTTCCCAAGATCCCATCCAGCCCTGCCTTCTGGCAGTGGCAAGCCATTCCCTGTGTCCTGTCCCTCAATAATCTCTCTCCATCTTTCTGGTCAGCTCTTTCAGGTCCTGGAATTATGTCTATTTTTAACAAAACTCTTAATTTTTTAAAATTAAAAAAACTCCTGTTTTTTTTCTTTAATTTTAAAATTTTTTTAATAAAATATATCTGCAAAAATTCCCCAAAACCAAACCCAAATCCTTCTTTCCCTGGTAGGAGAAAAGGAGGTGGCACGCTCAATAATATTGATTTAAGCAGTGTTAAAAAAAGACCCAGATCAGAATTTATCCCCTTTAATCCAGTAACACCTGCCCAGGGACATCCAATATCCCCCTTTTTATTGGGATCTGTGCACAAAGGAGAGCGTGGGGCGCAGGGCTCCCGTTACAGCCAGCTGGAATCCTCGGATTTCCCAAGGAAAAAGGGAGCAGGTCTCTGCCGTGCCTTTCCAGGGAGTTCATTTCAAAGCTGGGCTGTTCAGTTTTTCTTGGAACTGGGAACTTTAGATGGGATTTTGGGCAGGAATTGTTCCCTGGGAGGGTGAGGAGAGGCTGGGATGGAATTCCCAGAGCAGCTGTGGCTGCCCCTGGATCCCTGGCAGTGTCCCAGGCCAGGTTGGACATTGGGGCTGGGAGCAGCCTGGGATTTATTTCCTGTGTCAGGGAATTGAATTTTAAGGATTTTTCCCTCTAAAACCATTCCATGATTCCATGGAACAGGAACAGCTGACTGTGGTAGGAAGTTACAAACAATATTTGGCCGATTTAGGGGCACAATTTCACATTTCCTGAGGTTCCCAAGTGATTTAGGAGCCCATCTTCCATAATTTTTTAATAGTTGTGGTGCCAACTTGTTCCAGGTCCTTTCTGAATCCATTCAAGGAATCTCACCCAGCTCCAGAGGGATCCCAGCCCTCAGGGATGCAGATTTTAGTAATAAAATGAGGATAAGGAAGGGCTGAAAATATTATTATTATTATTATTATTATTATTATTATTATTATTATTATTATTATTATTATTATTATTATTATTATTATTATTATTATTATTATTGAGATCCTCAGAATATGGAATAAGAACCGTGGCTGCTCCAGCCAAAATTCCATCTGCTCCCACATATTCTCCCTGAAACCTGCAGGTATTTAAGGAAAACACAGAGAGGATTTTTTTGCTTCCCCTGTCTTGGAAAAGGGGGATTTTTCTGTCATAAAGTTGGAAAATTTGGGGCATTCCCAGCTGATTTTAGCTTAAATTATTAATTGAGGGGGGGAATATGGACCCCCTGTGATGCTCAGGATTTCCATGGGGTGTTTATATATAATATAATATAATATAATATAATATAATATAATATAATATAATATAATATAATATAATATAATATAATATAATATAATATAATATAATATAATATAATATAATATAATATAATATAATATAATATAATATAATATAATATAATATAATATAATATAATATAATATAATATAATATAATATAATACAATATAATACAATATAATAATTATATTATATATTTATTATATATTATTATAATTATAATATTATATAATAATTATATTATTGTAATTATAATAATTATATAATATAATTATTATATTATATTATATTATATTTATATATATTATATATATAATCTGTAGTCTATAATCTATAATATTTAATCTAGAAAATATAGAATGTAAAATATAATATATAACATATATATTATATAGTATACATTGTATTATATCTATTATAATATATAATATAATATTTAATGTGTAATATATAATATATTATATATAATATATAGTATGTAATATATTGTAGATATTATTTAATATATTATGTATTATATATTTTGTATTATATATTATATATTATATGTATAATTAATATAATATCTAATATATAGTAAATATAATATAATACAATGCAATACAATACAATATAATACAATATAATTCATACATATTTAATTACACATTTAAACTTTATCAGCTCTATCTATTTTTCTTGAGGTATTTTTTGTTTTACCCATCAAATAAATTGAAGAGGGCTTGGATGGCTGCGTCCTCTTTGGAGTCTTTGGGATTTTTATCCAGTGCAAAAAGAAAAAAAGGAATTTATTTGTTCAGGAAAAACCTCTTTTTTAGAGCCTGCTGAAAAATGGTAACGGACTAAAAAAATTGAGGTTTTTAAGGATCCTAAAATCTCTTTAGCTTTGGATAAACTTGGGCATGATTCCAAAAATATCCTGAATTTCTCTATTCAATATTTTTATTCTGTATCTTTATTAATTTTTTTCTTTAAAAGAAAATTAATAATTTACACAGTGGCACCCCTGTGATGCTCAGGATTTCCCTGGGGAGTTTCTATAGATAGGAATTTCATCCTGCCTATTAAGCCTGTCCTTAGAAATCTGTTTCTCTCAATATTTTATCTGCTGTAAATTTTTGTTACTTCGTGATAAACACACTTTCGTGAACTCCCAGACCAATGCTTCAATGGGAATAATCCCCTCTAAAATTCCATGCTTTTCTCCAGGGTGGAATTGCAGCTGCCAGAGGTGGCAAAAAAAATTTCACATTTTTCAGTTTTAGGCCAAAGATTGGGAGGTGAGATCACCCAAAGATGGAAGAGTCTGTGTGGAAAATCATGGAATTATGGAATTATTTGGGTTGGAATGACCTTGAAGATCATCCAGATCCATGGGCAGGGACACTTTCCTCTATCCCAGGTTGCTCCAAGCCCTGTCCAACACTGGGAAAAACAAAATCTTCCAACCTTAGCGATCTTTTCCCCCTTTTTTCCTTCCAAATATGCGGCAAATTCCAATCCCACTCCAGCTTTTCCATTGGCAAATGCCACCGCCTTTCCCTGCCTCAGGATCTGCACTGGGATTGCTCACAATCCTGAGCAGGATTTTCCCTTTGATTTTTCCTGGATTTTGGCACCCCAATACAATTCTCCTGATATTACGATGAGCTCTTGCCCCACTGTTTATTTTGTAGGATACATTCAGGGATATTTTCCCAAAATAACGCAGTTTTCCTATGGATGTGGAAAGTGAGAACTGAAATGTATTTTTTGTAAGGAGCTTACTTGAGAAAGAGGAGGTAACGCAGGTGATTTAGCTCTAAAAATTGGAATCATAGAATCTTGGGATGGTTTGAGTTGGAATGACCTTGGAGATCATCCAGATCCATGGGCAGGGACACCTTCCACTACCCCAGGTTGCTCCAAGCCCTGTCCAACACTGGGAAAAACAAAAACTTGCCACCTTAGTGATCTTTTCCCCCTTTTTTCTTTCCAAATATGTGGCAAATTCCAATCCCACTCCAGCTTTTCCATTGGCAAGTGTCACCGCTTTTCCCTGCCTCAGGATCTGCACTGGGATTGCTCACAAGTGGGATAAAACTGAGCAGGATTTTCCCTTTGATTTTTCCTGGATTTTGGCACCCCGATACAATTCTCCTGATGTTATAATCAGCTCTTGCCCCACTGTTTATTTTGTAGGATATTTTCCCAAAATAACGCAGTTTTCCTATGAATGCGGAAAGTGAGAATTGAAATGTATTTTTTGTAAGGAGCTTACTTGAGAAAGAGGAGGTAACACAGGTGATTTAGCTCTAAAAATTGGAATCATGGAATCTTGGGATGGCTTGATTTGGAATGACCTTGGAGATCATCCAGATCCATGGGCAGGGACACTTTTCACTACTCCAGGTTGCTCCAAGCCCTGTCTAACACTGGGAAAAACAAAAACTTCTCACCTTAGTGATCTTTTCCCCCTTTTCTCTTACTGAATATGTGGCAAATTCCAATCCCACTCCAGCTTTTCCATTGGCAAGTGCCACCACCTTTCCCTGCCTCGGGATCTGCACTGGGATTGCTCACAAGTGGGATAAAACTGAGCAGGATTTTCCCTTTAATTTTTCCTGGATTTTGGCACCCTGATATGATTCTCCTGATATTACAATGAGCTCTTGCCCCACTGTTTATTTTGTAGGATACATTCAGGGATATTTTCCCAAAATAACGCAGTTTTCCTATGGATGTGGAAAGTGAGAACCGAAATGTATTTTTCGTAAGGAGCTTACTTGAGAAAGAGGAGGTAACGCAGGTGATTTAGTTCTAAAAATTGGAATCATGGAATCTTGGGATGGTTTAGGTTGAAAGGGATTGTGAGGATCATCTAAGATCCCTCATTTTAAGGTCCCTGCCATGGCCAGGGACACCTCCCACTGTCCCAAGGTGCTCCAAATCCCAAATATCCAACCTGGCCTTGGACACTGCCAGGGATCCAGGGGCAGCCACAGCTGCTCTGGGCACCCTGCTCCATATCTTTTTACAAAAAAAAAAAAAAAAAAAAGAAAGAAAAAAAGAAAAAAAAAATTTGGTCTTGAACGAAACTTTTAATTTCCTTTTAATTTCCTTTTAATTTCCCAGATTTCTCTCCTTATTTTCAGTCACAGAGACCTGCCAGGCCCCAGGTGCTGTTGGCACAGCAGGGGATGATCCAGGGCCCATCCTCTGGAGGCCAGGGCTGAAAACTCCTTCTGAAAACCCCAAAAAATCCATTTTTTGTGCAGCCTGACTCAGAGGTTGGCTGAGCCCTGCCCCATCAGAAGCTCGGGAATTCACACTTGTGTTGTGTTTGCTTTTCCATCAGCAGATGAGCTGTGGGCAGCGGCCTGCGCACAGGGAAGCCAGAAACAAACAAAAAAACCAACAAAAACTCCTCTCTAATTATCGAGAAACTTCAGCTGCTGTGTTTTGAAAAGCCTGGAGTGGATATTTCCCCTCTTGGCCTCGTGGTGTTTTCACAGAGTTGGAAAATCTTGGATTTTGTGCAGGGATCCGAGCGCCACCGCTGCTGAGGCGGGAGAGCTTCGTCCTCTCTCCTCCTCTCTCCTCCTCTCTCCTCCTCTGCCTTCCTGAGCCCTTCATCCTGGCCAGTTCCAAATGATTCAGGCTCTGCTGCTTCCAGCAAAAAAATCCCTTGGGAGACAGGGAAATCTCTCCTGGGAAAAGGATGGGATGTGCAGGCGGGCAAGGGAGGGATTGGCCTGCTTGGGCTGCCTCAACTCCAGTCCTGGGCAAGTTGGGAGCACCTCAATAAAAAATAATTTAAAAAAAGATATTAAACTATTGGAGAATATCCAAAGGAGAAATAAAACAATGGGAAGAGCCTGGAGGGGAGGAGGAGCAGCTGAGGGTGCTTGGAATGGCCAGCTGGAAACGAGGAGAGTGAAGGGAGGCTCCTCAGGGGCTCCTCCTGAGGGCCAGCTGGGATCTCTGCTGGGACAGCACCCAGGGAGCAGCTGGAGCTGGGTCAGGAGGGATTGAGGTTGGATTTTAGGGAAAGGTTCTCCTTTCCCCAGAGGGTGCTGGGCACTGCCCAGGCTGCCCAGGGAATGGGCACGGCCCCGAGGCTGCCACAGCTCCAGGAGCCTTTGGGCAGCGCTGCCAGGGATGCCCAGGCTGGGATTGCTGGGGGCTCTGGGCAGGGACAGGCTGGGACTGGATCTTTGTGGGGTCCGTTCCCACTCAGGACATTCTGGGATCATTCCTAAAACTTTGTCAGGGTTTGACTCAAGCGCCTCAAGCCATTCACACCAGCAGCTTCTCAACTTCCAACATGGAATAATTTGGATTAGAGGGACCTTAAAGCCCATCCAGTGCCAGCCCTGCCATGGCAGGGACACCTCCCACTGTCCCAGGCTGCTTCAAGCCCCAATGTCCAACCTGGCCTGGGACACTGCCAGGGATCCAGGGGCAGCCACAGCTGATCTGGGAAATCTATTCCAGGGCCCTCCTCACCCTTCCAGGGAAGGATTTTTTCCCAATATCCCACCTAAACTTGTCATTTTTCAGTTTGAAGCCATTCCCTGGGTGCTGTCCCTGCAGCCCTTGTTTCTCTCCACATTTCCCTGTGGATATTCCATGACTCCCTGCTCTGCACTCCAAACAAGCTGTACTGCAGCAGAATTTTCCACGTGTTCAGCTGGATTTTGCTCCCTGTGCTGCTGTTCCAGACAGGAGATGATGCTGGAGCAGCCAGAGGAGCTGGGCTCAGCTTTCCTGCTGGGAACCGGGACAGCTTTTCCCAGCACAGGTGCATTCCTCGGGTGTGAGGTGCATGCCCAGGCTGCTGAGAGTTGGAAAAGTGCTGAAAACTCAGCAAAAGCTCCTCTTACCCTCTCCAACCTCATCCTAAAAAAACAACCTGGAGCAAAGCCAAGGCTTTCCCTAGCACAGCCTCATTTCCTCTGCTCCCAGCAGTTTCTCTTCCTTTAGGGAAGCAGTTCCAGAGCCGGGGTGTGCATCGACCTCCTGGGTTTAATTGGCTTCTCCTTCCAAGCACAGCACGGCCCTCCTCCCAAAAACATCCCAAACCCTTCCCTAAACTCTGCATTCAGCTTAAGTCACGGAACAAATGGAGCTCAAGTCACTTTATAAAATATTTCAGCCCAGGGTAAGGGAAAGGAAGGATTTTCTCTTTCTATTTTTCCTGGACTTGGCAGATTTGTGCTGGAAATAAAATAAAAAACAAAGTGAAACTACTTGAAGTGAAAAGGAGAAGAGGAAATCTTGCTTAGATTTCTAGACCAGGTTTGAAGGAAAGTTAATGGCCTGAAGTGAAAGGGAAGAGATGAAATCTTTCTTAGGGCTGGTTCTAGACCAGGTTCTAGGGAAAGTTAATGGCCTGAAGTGAAAGGGAAGAGAGGAAATCTTTCTTAGGGCTGGTTCTAGACCAGGTTTTAGGGGAAATTAACTGCCTGATATGAAAGAAAAGAGAGGAAATCTTTCTTAGAGCTGGTTCTAAACCAGGTTTTAGGGGAAGTTAACTGCTTAAAGTGAAAAGGAGAAGAGGAAATCTTAGATTTCTAGACCAGGTTTTAGGGAAAGTTAACTGCTTGAAATGAAAGGGAGAAGAGGAAATCTTGCTTAAAACTCGTTCTAAACCAGACTTTAGGGGAAGTTAACTGCCTGAAATGAAAGGGAGGAGAGGAAATCTTTATTAAGGCTGGTTCTAGACCAGGTTTTAGGGAAAGTTAACTTCCTGAAATGAAGGGGAAGAGAGAAAATCTTGCTTAGAGCTGGTTCTAAACCAGGTTTTAGGGAAAGTTAATGGCCTGAAGTGAAAGGAAGAAGAGGAAATCGTACTTAGATTTCTAGACCAGGTTTTAGGGAAAATTAACTGCCTGAAATGAAAGGGAGAAGAGGAAATCTTGCTTAAAACTGGTTCTAAACAAGGTTTCAGGGAAAGTTAACTGCTTAAAGTGAAAAGGAGAAGAGGAAATCTTACTTAGATTTCTAGACCAGGTTTTAGGGGAAGTTAACAGCCTGATACGAAAGAAAGGAGAGGAAATCTTGTTTAGAGCTGGTTCTAAACCAGGATTTAGGAAAGTTTCCTGCAAATGGGGTGGAAAGCTTTGGGATCAGGTGGAGATGACCTCAGTCAATGGCTTTGCCACTCAAGGCTTCCAACGAGCCACAGATAATTTCATTTTATGGGCAACATCTGAGAATCTGGGAGTGTAAATTGAATTTGGATATTGCTGTGACACGGTGTGGAAAGCACTAAAATTAAACTCCCAGGCCTGGTTTTCTCCTCTGGAAAAGCTGGGAAGGATCAGGGAGATCTCAGAGCCCTTCCAGTGCCTCAAGGGGCTCCAAGAGAGTTAAATCCTAGAACTGATGGGGTTTTCTGGAATCTTCTTCAATCCTTGGCTGAACAAGCCCAAGTTTGTTTATCTCCCTTTTATTTTTCTATTTTTTTTTTTTTTTTTTTTTGCAAGAAGATGGGGTTGGCCAAGGAGGGCACAGAGCATGAGAAACCACTCTGCCCTTGTGGGGAGAAAAGATCACTGCAGTGTCTGGGGAGAGTCTCAGGGCAAGAAAATCAGGATTTAACTCTGGACATCTCCAGTCTGAGAGGAAAGATTTGTGCCAAGAGCCTGTGGAACTTAAAAAGATAAAAGTTCCTGAGCTGCGCTCAGTGTGGTTCAAGGAGGAGGAGATTTGTGAGAAGAAACCCAAAAATAATCCTAAAAAACCCAAATTTTTCCAGTTTTATGAAGGGAAAAAATGGAAAAAATGTGGCAGAGGGAATTTTCAGTGTTGTCTGGGGAAGGATTTACAGCTCAGGGTGCTGAGGAGATGCAGGAGCCCCATTCCTCTGAGGACACAGCTGCACCTGGGATTTGTGAACATTTAAAATAAAATATTAAATAATAAAACATCAAAATTCCCCATTTCAGACAGGCAACATGAAGAGAAACCAAGACATGGGATAAACAACTCCAGTATCTCAATGTCCAGTGGGCATTTAGAACAAAAGTGTGGAATTATTTCATTTTCTTCCCTTTTTTTTTTTGATTTTCCTTTTATTTTTTTCGGCTGTTCAGACAAATTAAATTACTCAGAGAGGGAGGGAAAAAAATTCAGTTTGATCTGCCCTCAGTTTGACTGAAGTCTGGGTCTCAAAATGTGCTGCTTTGAGAGACAGGAGCAGCAGTTTCCTGAGTCATAAATTGAGTCACACAGACCCCTAATGGTGTTTCCAGGACTGCAGACGAGCTCTTGAGTCAAAAACTGAAACATTTCAAAATAAACCGGAGCTTTTGGCAGATTTCCAGGGGATTTGTAATGTCCTGTAAGAGTCGCGTCAAAGGCTCCTGCCCCTGGCTCTGTCTGTGGAGGGAAAGCTCTGAGGATGTGCAGGAATGGGAATTCCAGGGTAACAACAGTGGGGTTGCATCCAGGGAATCCCAAAAGCAGATTGTCGTACCCTAAAGCTGGAAATATTCTTCCCTGAGGGGCCTGGTGGAATTGGGCTGCCACTGCAAGGCTTCACCCATTTGCTTGTGCACATTGTAATTTCAATTAAACATCCATGGTTGTTACCTTGGCTCGATCTCCTGAGGATTTCCAGCAGTAGGAAAAGGGGATTGTTCCCAAAGAAATGGGACAAGGAGGAAAATCCCTGCCTGATCCCTGGAAGTGTCCAAGGCCAGGGAGGAAAGGCTGGCACAGCTGGGATTGTTCAGCCTGGCCAGGAGAAGCTTTGGGCTGAGCTCAGGGTGGCCTTGCAGGGCCTGAAGGAGCTGCAGGAACCCTGGAGAGAGACAATTCCCAAGGGCTGCAGGGACAGCACACAGGGAATGGCTTCAAACTGAAAAATTACAGGTTTAGATCAGATATTAGGAAAATTTTCCTCCCTTGAGGGTGGACAGGCCCTGGAATAGAATTCCCAGATTTGCTGTGGCTGCCCCTGGATCCCTGGCAGTGTCCCAGGCCAGGTTGGACATTGGGGCTTGGAGCAGCCTGGGACAGTGGGAGGTGTCCCTGCCATGGGATGAGTTTTAAGGTCCCTTCCATCCCAAATTATTCCCTATGGGAAGTTGAGTAACTGCTGCTGTGAATGGTTTGAGGCACTTGAATTCAATCCTGCCAAAGTTTTAGGAATGATCACAGAACCTCCTGAGTGGGAAGGGACCCCACAAAGATCCAGTCCCACCCTGTCCCTGCCCAGAGCCCCCAGCAATCCCAGCCTGGGCATCCCTGGCAGCGCTGCCCAAAGGCTCCTGGAGCTGTGGCAGCCTCGGGGCCGTGCCCATTCCCTGGGCAGCCTGGGCAGTGCCCAGCACCCTCTCCCTGATGGATCAGGGAGATCAGGAATGAGTTGGCTCCTTCCTGTCCCAGGTGTGGATTTGTCTCCTGGCGGTCCCAGCAGGGTCTGGGCTCTCTGTGTATCCTGCAGGGTCCCCTCTTCCCTCCCTGGAGCAATTCCTTGTGAATTCTGGGGAGTTGTGAGGGGGAAAATTGTTTCTTTTCCCTCTTTTTTGTACATCTCAGTCTTCACAGCTCTCCCTGGGTCACCTTTCACGAGCAATAACTTCACCCAGCCACAAAAATGCAGCTTTGCAGGAACGTCTTGGTGCCAGGGTTGGTGTCTCCCTGCACCCAGTGCCAGCACCACAAACATCCATAGGAGCACAGCAGCTCCCAAAGCAGCTGGTGGAAAATATTTCAGATAAGAAGGAAAAAAATTTCCCAGAATTGAACCCAGTGGCTTCATCTTTAATTTTAAAAAACCCGAAAAAACAACCCACAGCCAAACCTAAGGTAACTTTCCTCTACCTTTAGTTTGTTTGTATTTTTTGGAGTGGATTTGGCTCCAGATTTGGAAGCCGCTGGGCATCCAAAGGAAATTCCAAGGGGGATGGAGGATATGGAGGTACCCCACACCTGATTGTGACTTCAGGAATGTCCCATGAATGTCCCATCCCTGGAGATGATGGCAAGAATTAAATCCATGATAGTCCTTCATGTTGCCTCCTGCTCTGAGGAGGGAATTTTTAAATTTTGAAGCTGTTTTCTAAGCTGGGATGGTTCCAGAGCTCCGCAGAGAGGTGGAACTCCCTGGGTATCTTCTCTGACCTCCCTCTTCCATTTCTCCTCCCTCTCAGCCCAGCAGGGCTGCTCTGGTTATCCCCACACCTCTCGGGGAGGTGTCGGAGTATCAGGTATCCACTGCGGCTTTCCTTGGGTTTGTGCCTGGAAAGAGAAATCCCAACCAGCCTGGAAGGGTTTCACCTTCCTGCCCTGAGCACACTGCAAGGATTTTTGGCAGGGGAGAACCCATTTCCAGAAAAATGGACCCTGCACAGGGACGTGGAGTTGTCATCAAATTCCCAACTCAAACGTTTGAGTTGGAATTTCCAGTTGGAATTATCCCTGCTAAAAGATCTCATTTTTCATGGGAGCTGACAGCAAAAAAAAAAAAAAAAAAAAAAATCCTGTTAAAAAAGGCCCCACTGTGAGGTTTGGGGGGTGAGAAATGATTTGAGTTAAAGCCCAACCTGTGGTTGCTCTGTTTCCACCAAAACCCTCCCAGCAACGCTGCAAATCCCATTTAAGGTATGGAAAGTCACCATGGAATTGACCATGGAGATTTGGGACATCCTGCAGCCTTGCCCGGGGTGTTGTTCCTTGGTCAACCCTTGGGAGTGCCTTTCCAGCAGCTTTCACTCCAGAGGAGAAGATTTTAGGGAAAAACAAGGAAAGGAATGAGTTCCATGACTGAACTTTAGGCCTGGGTCATCCCTGAAGCCTCAACCCATGAGGAGTTTGGATTTCAGGAGGCAAAAGTGCAGGAAACCAGGGCAGGGCTGACCACTGGTGACCAGGGTTGTCCCCAAGGTTTGGAGGGACACTCCAAGCCACCAGGAATGGGGTGGGATCCTCCACAAGGATGTCCCATCCCACAGATTCTACCCCAAACTTGGGAATTTCCTTAGTAGGCCGCAGTGGTTGTTTGTAGTGGTTGTGGAGCTGGGAGAACATCCCAGTCCAGAAAGTCCCAAATCATGGATTGGCAGCAGGTGAGGGATGAGCCTCAGGGAGGTTTGGGACTTGCCCAGGGAGGCTGTGGAGCTCTCATCCCTGGAGGTGTCCCAGGCCAGGTTGGACATTGGGGCTTGGAGCAGCCTGGGACAGTGGGAGGTGTCCCTGCCATGGGATGAGATGAACTTTAAGATCTCTTCCAACGCAAACCATTCCATGATTCCATGATTCCAGCTCACTGGCATTTAGGAAACTGTCCCTGAGGCCTTTCTTTTTGAATTCTATCTGGTTTATTGAGTCTGTCCCTAAATCCTTCCTGAATTGAGTGGGAATTTCAAGCCAAGCCTGTGAGTTCCTCTCTTTGGGGCAGGACATCTCTCCTGGCTCTGCAGTTTTGAAGCACCGCTCATCTTCTCAGGGAAAAGATGGGATTTTTCCTCTGCAATCCCTTTTCCAAGGCACTCACATTCGGGACAGAAACATTTTCCTAAAGCTGGGGAGAATTCCCTGAGCAATTTAGGACATTCTTCCTGCACCTATCAAAAGTGATAAAAAATTTTAAAAAGTAATTTCCTCTTCTTCTTCTTCTTCTTCTTCTTCTTCTTTTTCTTCTTCTTCTTCTTCTTCTTCTTCTTCTTCTCCTTCTCCTTCTCCTTCTCCATCTTCTTTTTCTTTTTCTTTTTCTTTTTCTTTTTCTTTTTCTTTTTCTTTTTCTTTTTCTTTTTCTTTTTCTTTTTCTTTTCTTTTTCTTTTTCTTTTTCTTTTCTTTTTCTTTTTCTTTTTCTTTTTCTTTTCTTTTTCTTTTTCTTTTTCTTTTTCTTTTTCTTTTTCTTTTTCTTTTTCTTTTTCTTTTCCTTTTTCTTTTTCTCCTCCTCCTCCTCCTCCTCCTCCTTGTTCTCCCTTGTTTTAAGAGCAAACCAGGCCCTGTGTTATTCCCAAGTCTCCCTATATCCCACAAATAGGATCTTCCCCGAGTTCAGCATCCCCCAGTTCCCCTCCCAAGCTGCCAAAGTCAGTAATTCCATCCCTGGAATTCCTGAGGAACATTTCCACATCTGTTCCTACCCGAGCGTGATGATGTCACGCAGCAGAACTCTTCCACGGGGTGGGATTATTTTATTTTATTTTATTTTATTTTATTTTATTTTATTTTATTTTATTTTATTTTATTTTTATTTTATTTTATTTTATTTTATTCTATCTTATTTTATTTTAATTTTTAAAATTTTATTTTACTGTATCTTATTTGTTTTGTTTTATTTTATTTTATTGTATTTTATTTGTTTTGTTTTATTGTATTACATTGTATTGTATCGTATTTGTTTTGTTTTGTTTTGTTTTATTTTTATTTTATTTTATTTTGTTTTATTTTATATTTTATTTTACTTAATTTTATTTTATTTTACTTGACTTTATTTTACTTAATTTTATATTACTTTATTTTACTTTATTTTATTTTATTTTACTTTATTTTATTTTACTTAATTTTATTTTATTTTACTTTACTTTATTTTACTTTATTTTACTTTATTTTATTTTATTTTATTTTATTTTATTTTATTTTATTTTATTTTATTTTATTTTATTTTATTTTACTTTATTTTACTTTATCTTATATTACTTTATTTTACTTTATTTTACTTTACTTTATTTTAATTTATTTTATTTTATTTTATTTTACTTTACTTCACTTTATTTTATTTTACTTTTCATTTTTCCTCGTCTGTTCCAAGGAAAAGAATGGATGAGTCACATTTTACATCAGCTCCTTCCCTCGGCGTTCACTCAGCATCAAA
This sequence comes from Acrocephalus arundinaceus, assembly GCA_021534815.1. Taxonomy (NCBI): domain Eukaryota; kingdom Metazoa; phylum Chordata; class Aves; order Passeriformes; family Sylviidae; genus Acrocephalus; species Acrocephalus arundinaceus. The sequence goes on from JAJEOU010000291.1 coordinate 200,322, forward strand.
GCTCAGCTCAGGGCTGAGCCGTGTGTGCCTGGAAATGGCTCTGGCACGGCTGCATCCCGAGCCTTTCCCACTGATGGGAGCCTCCGCTCCCCTTTCTCCTGTCTGACTCACTGCCACGTGCCCCGGTGAGCTCACTGCCAGCTGTCTCCCTGCTCCGGGAGGGCTAAAACGGGATGGGTGGATGGAATTCCCTAAATTAGATCTTGATCTCATAAAATGGGATGGATGGATGGATGGATGGATGGAATTCCCTGAATTAGATCTTGATCTCACTACATTGTGCTCGAAATCACCTCAGATGTTTCACTCTGTCCCATGTTAAACTCGAGTGCTTTTACAGGCAGGAAAAATCCTCGGGACACACAAATTCCCAAAGAATTTTGTGGATCCGTGTAGTTCCTCTAATGGAAAGTTCATATCCAAAGCCTTGAGTGAATCCTTTGGAAGTTTTAGGGGGATTTATCCTAAAACAGGATGGATGGATGGATAGAATTCCTTAAATTAGATCTTGATCTCATAAAATGGGATGGTTGGATGGATGGAATTCCCTAAATTAGATCTTGATCTCACTGCATTGTGTTTGAAACCCAGGATCCACCTTGGGTGTTTGACTCTTTTCCATGTTAAACTCGAGTGCTTCTGCAGGCAGGAAAAATCCTCGGGACACACAAATTCCCGAAGAATTTTGTGAATCCATGCAGCTCCTCTAATGGAAAGTTCCTATCCAAAGCCTCGAGCGTTTTCTTTGGAGGTTTTAATTGAATTTATTTATTTTTGGAAGTTTTAAGGGGATTTATCCTAAAATGGGATGGATGGATGGATGGATGGATGGATGGATGGATGGATGGATGGATGGATGGATGGATGGATGGATAATGGATGGATGGAGTTCCCTAAATTAGATCTTGATCTCACTGCATTGCGCTCGAAACCAATTCAGACATTTCACTCTTTTCCATGTTAAACCCGAGTGCTGTTAAACTTTTCCTGCTTTTGCAGGCAGAAAAAATCCTCAGGATGCACAAATTCCCAAAGAATTTTGTGAATGCATGCAGTTCCTCTAATGGAAAGTTCATATCCAAACCTTGAGCAATTCCTTTGGAAGTTTTAGGGGAATTTATCCTAAAACGGGATAGATGGATAGAATTCCCTAAATTAGATCTTGACCTCATAAAATGGGGATGGATGGATGGAATTCCCTGAATTAGATCTTGATCTCACTGCATTGTGCTTGAAATCACCTCAGACACTTCACTCTTTTCCATGTTAAACTCGAGTGCTGTTAAACTCTTCTTGCTTCTGCACACAGGAAAATTCCTTGGGACACACAAATTCCCAAAGAATTGTGTGGATCCATGCAGTTCCTCTAATGGAAAGTTCGTATCCAAACCTTGAGCGATTCCTTTGGTAGTTTTAGGGGAATTTATCCCAAAATGGGATGGATGGATGGATGGATGCATGGATGGATCGAATTCCCTAAATTAGATCTTGACCTCATAAAATGGGATGGTTGGATAGAATTCCCTAAATTAGACCTTGATCTCATAAAATGGGATGGTTGGATGGATGGAATTCCCTGAATTAGATCTTGATCTCACTGCACTGTGCTTGAAATCACCTCAGACATTTCACTCTTTTCCATGTTAAACTTGAGTGCTGTGACTGCTTTTGCAGGCAAGAAAATTCCATGGGACACAAAAATTCCCAAAAATTTGTGTGAATCCATGCAGTTCCTCTAATGGAAAGTTCATGTTTTAATCCTTGAGTGATTCCTTTGGAAGTTTTAGGGGAATTTATCCTAAAATGGGATGGATAGATGGAATTCCCTAAATTAGACCTTGATCTCATAAAATGGGATGAATGGATGGATGGAATTCCCTGAATTAGATCTTGATCCCACTGCACTGTGTGCTCAAAACCACCTCAGACGTTTCACTCTTTTCCATGTTAAATTCAAGTGCTTTAAACTCAGGCAGGAAAAATCCTTGGGACACAGAAATTCACAAAAATTTGTGTGAATCCGTGCAGTTCCTCTAATGGAAGGTTCATATCTAAAAAGCCTTGAGCGATTCCTTCGGAAGTTTTAGGGGAATTTATCCTAAAATGGGATTGATGGACAGAATTCCCTGAATTAGATCTTGATCTCACTGCATTGTGTTTGAAACCCAGGATCCACAGCGGGTGTTTGACTCTTTTCCGTGTTAAACTCGAGTGCTTCTGCAGGCAGGAAAAATCCTCGGGACACAAAAATTCCCAAAGAATTTTGTGAATCCATGCAACTCCTCTAATGAAAAGTTCATATCCAAAGCCTCGAGCGTTTTCTTTGGAAGTTTTAATTGAATTTATTTATTTTTGGAAGTTTTAAGGTGATTTATCCTAAAATGGGATGGATGGATGGATGGATGGATGGATGGATGGATGGATGGATGGATGGATGGATGGATGGATGGAATTCCCCAAATTCGATCTTGACCTCATAAAATGGGATGGTTGGATAGAATTCCCTAAATTAGACCTTGATCTCATAAAATGGGATGGTTGGATGGATGGAATTCCCTGAATTAGATCTTGATCTCACTGCACTGTGCTTGAAACCACCTCGGACATTTCACTCTTTTCCATGTTAAACTTGAGTGCTGTGACTGCTTTTGCAGGCAAGAAAATTCCATGGGACACAAAAATTCCCAAAAATTTGTGTGAATCCATGCAGTTCCTCTAATGGAAAATTCATATCCAAACCTTGAGTGATTCCTTTGGAAGTTTTAGGGGAATTTATCCTAAAATGGGATGGATAGATGGAATTCCCTAAATTAGACCTTGATCTCATAAAATGGGATGAATGGATGGATGGAATTCCCTGAATTAGATCTTGATCCCACTGCACTGTGTGCTCAAAACCACCTCAGACGTTTCACTCTTTTCCATGTTAAATTCAAGTGCTTTAAACTCAGGCAGGAAAAATCCTTGGGACACAGAAATTCACAAAAATTTGTGTGAATCCGTGCAATTCCTCTAATGGAAGGTTCATATCTAAAAAGCCTTGAGCAATTCCTTCGGAAGTTTTAGGGGAATTTATCCTAAAACGGGATTGATGGACAGAATTCCCTAAATTAGATCTTGATCTCACTGCATTGTGTTTGAAACCTGGGATCCACAGCGGGTGTTTGACTCTTTTCCATGTTAAACTCAAGTGCTTTTACAGGCAGGAAAAATCCTTGGGACACACAGATTCCCAAAGAATTGTGTGGATCCATGCAGTTCCTCTAATGGAAAGTTTGTATCCAAACCTTGAGCCATTCCTTTGGAAGTTTTTGGAGGATTTATTCCTGCTGGAAGGGTTTTATTATCGTTTTGTTGTATTATCATTGCTGTAATGGAGCCTTAGAAAAAACAGGCAGAAAACAAATATTTTTAGCCATGAATAATGCTAATAACGCTGATCAGCTCGTACAGCTCTTGGAAAGAAAAAATTCCACGTAGGATAAATAAGGAATATCTCAAATTTATTCTGGCCCTGCTTATCTGCAAGTGTACTTTCCAGTGGAGTTCAAATTCCCCAAAAATGCCCAGGAAAAGGAAATTTGTAAAGGATGAGATGTTTGGGATGAGGCTCATTTTATGGAAAAATCCATCCATTTATTCCCTATTCCCTGAGTAATGTGGGGAAGTCATGACATTAATGTTGTTGTATCAGTTTGTGCAACTCTTGGGGAAAGAAAATCCTTGCAGGATAAATAATAAATATTTCAAATTTATGCCAGCCCTGCTTATCTACAAGTTGTTCTCAGGGCCTAAAAGCATCAAATTCCAAAAAAAAAAGCTCAGGAAAAGGAGACTTGTAAAGGATGAGGCTCATTTTATGGAAAAATCCATCCATTTATTCCCTGTTCCCTGGGTAATGTGGGGACATGACATTGATGTTGTTGGATGAGTTTGTGCAACTCATGGGGGAAAAAAAATTCCATGTAGGATAAATAATAAATATTTCAAATTTATGCCTGATTATCTACAAGTTGTTCTCAGGGCCCACCTGTCTAAAAGCATCAAATTCCAAAAAAATGCCCAGGAAAAGGAGACTTGTAAAGGATGAGGCTCATTTTATGGAAAATCCATCAATTTATTCCCTGTTCCCTGGGCAATGTGGGGACATGACATTGATATTGTTGGATCGGTTTGTGCAACTCTTGGGGGAAAAAAATTCCCTGTAGGATAAATAATAAATATTTCTCATTTATGCCTGATTATCTACAAAAATTCTCAGGGCCCACCTGTCTAAAAGCTTCAAATTCCCCCAAAAATACCCAGAAAAGGAGAAATATTCAGGATTTGGCTGATTTTCTGGGAAAATCTGGCTCCACCGGTTTATTCCCTGTTAATGTGGGGTAGAGGAGCAGGGAGGCAGCTCCTTGTAGGGTTTGTTCCCATTTCAGGATAAATCTCCAGGATGAGGAGCCCAAATCCCCCTCTGGCAGCGCCTCCCTAACCTCTCCTGCCTGGAAAGGGAGCAGATTGGCTAAAATTAGGGAAAATTTAGGGCTAAAATCAGTTCAGGCTTAATCCCACCCTAAATTTTGCAGCCAGAGCTTGGGGAATCTGATCCCACATCGCTTTGCCAGGCTGGGAAATCCTTGGGGGGATCACTGGAGTCTCTCCTAAATTTTAATCCAGCCTAAATAATTGCGCTTTCCGCCGGGAAAATGAAATGCGGGAAAACAGGATTGGAGCGGGATGATCCCAAGGATTTTTAGCCTGGCTGGTTAAAAAAAAATTGGAATTTTGGCGAGGGCACAAAGCACTGGTGGATCAGTTCACCTTCTCTTTGTCTCCTCTCTTATCTGCCTCTCCCGCCCCGCGGGCGAAATTCCTGGAATTCCAGAGTTCCCCCGCAGCTCTAGGAAAGCAATTAATTAATTATCTCCATCACCTCCTAATTAATTGCCTCACTGCCGCTGCTCCGAGCCGAGCTCATCCCGGGGTTGGGCGCTCAGCACGGGCTTGGCGGTTTCGGGAAGGGTTTTTCCAGGAATCTTTTGATCCTTTGGATTTGGTTCCCTTGGGAATTGAGGAATTCTCTTCCAGTTCCGGCGGTTGGGTTTTACAAACTCCGGAGTGACACTGAAAATCGGGAAAAATATTCGGTGCCGGCAGTCCGAATATAGAGAGAGCAGCTTGTCTGGATCTGGTTTTTCTTCCCTGTTTTTTGGTTTTTTTTATTTATTATTATTCTGGAGCAGCTGTCATCACCGGGAGCATCCCGGCGGGATGAGGGGGGAGCTGTCAGCGCCTTGTCATCGACTTTTCCAGAAGATTTCTCTGGAATGAGCGCGGGTTTTAGGGGGCATCTGGAGTTGTCACCAAGCTGGGATTGCCCAGGAGTTTTCCAGGCAGGGAGGGGAAGGGTTTCTCCCAGAGGATTTGGCACCTCTGCCCAAAATCCTGGCTGTCCTAGTTGTGACAGCTGTTGGGGAGGATGAAACAAGAAAGTTTTATAAATACGACTGCTTAGATTTGGGGAATATGAAACCTATAAATGAAATAGAGTTGAAATCAAGTTTGGATGTCTAAGATGTCGAGCTTTAGTTACTGAACAACTGGAGAACAATGGTATGGCCGGCTGAAGGTTAAACAATTAAATTAATTGATTAAACAATTAAATTAATTGATTAAACAATGCCCTTCTCCTCACCAAGAGCCCAAGGGTCAGAGCAGACCCTGCTGGCTGGGCAGGAGGGGTCCCAAGAGTTGTTTTTAGGGTTTAAAATATAACACAGGATGGGAATGTAGTGATTCTTATAGGCTGTGTGTAAATGCTGTAGGATTTGTGTCTTGTGCTGGATTGGTTGGTGTAAATGAGAATATTCAGTATAGAAGATTTAATGGATTGTAATGGGAACTTCTCCCCTCTTCTCCTTCTTCTCCTTCTTCTCCTTCTTCTCCTTCTTCTTCTCCTCCTTCTCCTCCTTCTTCTCCTTCTTCTCCTTCTTCTCCTTCTTCTCCTTCTTCTTCTTCTTCTTCTTCTTCTTCTTCTCCTTCTTCTTCTTCTTCTTCTTCTTCTCCTTCTTCTTCTTCTTCTTCTTCTTCTTCTTCTTCTTCTTCTTCTTCTTCTTCTTCTTCTTCTTCTTCTTCTTCTTCTTCTTCTTCTTCTTCTTCTTCTTCTTCTTCTTCTTCTTCTTCTTCTTCTTCTTCTTCTTCTTCTTCTTCTTCTTCTTCTTCTTCTTCTTCTTCTTCTTCTTCTTCTTCTTCTTCTTCTTCTTCTTCTTCTTTCTTCTTCTTCTTCTTCTTCTTCTTCTTCTTCTTCTTCTTCTTCTTCTTCTTCTTCTTCTTCTTCTTCTTCTTCTTCTTCTTCTTCTTCTTCTTCTTCTTCTTCTTCTTCTTCTTCTTCTTCTTCTTCTTCTTCTTCTTCTTCTTCTTCTTCTTCTTCTTCTTCTTCTTCTTCTTCTTCTTCTTCTTCTTCTTCTTCTTCTTCTTCTTCTTCTCCTTCTTCTCCTTCTTCTCCTTCTTCTTCTTCTTCTCCTTCTTCTCCTTCTTCACCTTCTTCACCTTCTTCACCTTCTTCTCCTTCTCCTTCTTCTTCTTCTTCTCCTTCTCCTTCTCCTTCTCCTTCTCCTTCTCCTTCTCCTTCTCTTTCTTTTGGAAAGGGACTTTTCCCAGGGATAGGATGAGCAGGAATGGCTTTGAACTGAAGGATTCAATGGGATATTGGGGAGGAATTCCTCCCTGGAATGAATTTCCCAGAGAAGCTGTGGTTTCCTCATCCCAAAACCATCCATGGCCGGCTCCAACTGAGCCGTTCCCCCTTTTCCTCTCACTTTCCTTTGTGGAAAGTCCCTCTCAATCCCCCAGAGATATTATTTATCTCTAATTAACTCTGGGAATTAACCACCCCACTCTGAAAAACCCGGTTTTTCCCTTTTTTAAATTATTATCTTCATTCTTGGCCCTTTGGCATTGTAATATTGAGAGACACAGAAAAAAATCCAAAATTATTTTCGGGTTCATTTAGATCCAAATTTATTTTCATGTTGATTTAAATCCAAATTTATTTTCACGTTAATTTAAATTCAGTTTGATTTTCATGTTCTTTCAAACCCAAATCGATTTTCATTTTCTCTTAAACCCAAATCAATTTTCCCAGCTATGTGAGGAGCCATTTGTTACTAAGTTTAATCTGAAAATATTAAATTTTCTCCTCTAATGAGCGATGCTGACCTGGAAATTACTTAATTTTATGTTCATTCTCTAATCCTTTTAGTTTCAGCCCCTTTTCATGCCAGATCCTGTGGGCAGAGGAAAAAAAATCAGAATTAAGGGATAAATTTACACCAGATTTGGAAAATGATGCAAAGATCAGTGCTCTGCTATCCACTGAATAAATGAAAATTAAAATCAAAAATAATTCATGCGCTGTAAATTCATGATTGGAGTTCTTACAGAAAATCTGAGATGTGTTTAAACCAGGAGCCAATTTGAATTTATCAACAATTTTTTGGGGCTTTCCAGTCGATATCTTCATGCTATGACCTCACAAACCACCCCAAATCTCATTAGCAAGGTGATTAGAGTGGGTTAATTAATAACCAGGGAGTCTGGGCCACCAATTCTGTCTGTCCATAGAAAACAGGAGATTTTTCTATTTTTTTTTTTATTATTTTGTGGCTTCTTTTGAAGGAAAGGCAGAAATCGGAATCATCTGGAGCTCCTTGAGCCCAGTGAGCAGCACGGGGCAGACTTTGCAGAGCTGATGGATTTCATCCCCCAGAGCGGCTGGGCTGGAAAAGGATTTTGGGCTCCAGCTGATCCCAATTTTCCCTCTGTTTATTTCCGTATTTATTTGCTTTGTATAAAACTCAAAGGATCTTTCACTGCTTCAGATAAAATTTCCTTCGTGAAAATGAGCAAAAGGTTTTGGGGATGCAGCTTTTTATTCAGAAAATTAATTTCATTTATTTAGATTTTAACCAGCTACATCAGCATGAGGTTCTGGCCGAAGTTTCAGGCTTCAGATTTTAAATTTTAATTAAATTTTGATTGAAATTTCAAAGTTTTCATCTTTGAATCTTTTAATTCAACGTTTAAGGATTTTTTTTTGCTGTGTCTTTCCAACCTAAATAATTCTCCTTGAGCTGTTACCTCTGTCCTTCCGTGATATCCAAACTCAGCCTGGCTGCTTTGACCTGGCAGGGAAAGATTCCTGTCCCTGACAGCTGCTGCACGTCCTGATTTATTTCCCTGCCTCTCGGGCCGGTTTTTCCAGGGTTTTTTTGGGACAGTGGCTTGGAAAGATTGAGTTTTTCCAAGAGTTTTTGGGGACAGTGGCTTGCAGGGGTTGAGTTTTTCAGTTTTTTTGGGGGGGAACAGTGGCTTGGAGGGATTGAGTTTTTTGGGGACAATGGCTTGGAGGGATTGAGTTTTTCCAGGGTTTTTTGGGACAATGGCTTGGACAGATTGAGTTTTTCCAGGAGGTTTTTTTTGGGGGGGGGACAATGGCTTGGAGGGATTGAGTTTTTTGGGACAGTGACTTGGAGGGATTGAGTTTTTCCAGGAATTTTTTGGGACAGTGGCTTGCAGGGGTTGAGTTTTTCAGGAGTTTTTTGGGGACAGTGGCTTGGAGGGATTGAGTTTTTCCATGAAATTTTTGGGGGACAGAGGTTTGGAGGGATTGAGTTTTTTGGGGACAGTGGCTTGGAGAGATTGAGTTTTTCCATGAAATTTTTGGGGGACAGAGGTTTGGAGGGATTGAGTTTTTTGGGGACAATGGCTTGGAGGGATTGAGTTTTTTCAGGGTTTTTTTGGGACAAAGGCTTGGAGGGATTGAGTTTTTCTAGGAATTTTTTTTGGGACAGTGGCTTAGAGGGATTGAGTTTTTTGGGGATAGTGGCTTGGAGAGATTGAGTTTTTCCAGGAGTTTTTTGAGGACAGCAGTGTGGAAGGATTGAGTTTTTCTAGGAGTTTTTTGGGGACAGTGGCTTGGAAGGATTGAGTTTTTCCAGGATTTTTGGGGGACAGTGGCTTGGAAGGATTGAGTTTTTCCAGGATTTTTTGGGGACAGTGGCATGCAGGGATTGAATTTTTCCAGGAGTTTTTTAGGGTCAATGGCTTGGAGAGATTGAGTTTTTCCAGGATTTTTTGGGGACAGTGGCTTGGAGGGGTTGAGTTTTCCAGGAGTTTTTTGGGACAGAGGTTTGGAGGGATTGAGTTTGTTGGGGACAATGGCTTGGAGGGGTTGAGTTTTTCCAGGAGTTTTTTGGGGACAATGTCTTGGAGGGATTGAGATTTTTGGGACAGTGGCTTGAAAGGATTGAGTTTTCCGGGAGTTTTTTGGGACAGTGGCTTGGAAGGATTGATTTTCTTGTTGTCCCCCTTGCTCATGGTTTGAAAGCTGCTTTAGGGACTGGGAGAAGATTCCAGAAGGTTTTGGCGCTGGAGAAGTGGGAACGAGATGGTGGCAGCTCCCTCTGGAGCAGAGCCTTTGTCCCCAGGGTGCCACTCCCAGGTGTGACACTTTTCCTTCTTCCCATCCCATGGGAATGACGCTGAGGGGCTTGGAGGAAGTTTTTCCTGGGAATAGGTGCTGCTGGAGGAGCCAGGGATTTTGTGATCCTGTTTGGTTGCAAAGTTGTTCCCTCGAGGCAGGGAGAGAATCAAATTTATCTTCCTTTGGTTCTGATACTGGAAACTCCCATGGGATTTTCCTTTTCCATCCCTCCCTCCTCTGCTGGGCTCCTCTTACTTCCTGGAACTGGCTGCCACCTTCTCACCTATCCCAAAAATCCAAGTTATTCCCAAATAATCAATTTCCCAAAAAAATCCTTTGAGGGAAAATAAAAAAAAAAAAGCTCTTTGGGTGTGGAAGAGTTTGTGTTGCCATCCCTGGAAGTGTCCAAGCTCAGGCTGGACGGGGCTTGGAGCAACCTGGGAGGGGCAGGAGGTGGAATTAAATATTTTTTAGGTTCCTTCTTTCCCAAATCATTCCACAATTCCCTGAGTTTTTACTGCTTTTCCCTCCTCCCACTTGGCTGAGCTCAGCCAGGAATCCCCACTGGGATTTCTGTCATTCCCAAGGATCCCCCTCAAATCCTTCCAGGCTGGAGGATTTCTGCTGCCCCGAGCAGGGAGAGAGAATCAGGATCCGTGTCCTGACGTTCTCCTCAGTTATCCCAAAAAAAGAAAGTGAGTTTGGAAACAATTGACGAGAATCACAGCAGCATCTTTTTTTTTGTTTGGAGTTATTTTCTGGCAATTCTTCCCGACCGGAAAAGCTGGAGACTGGAGAGTTGGATTTGCATTTTTGTTCGAGTGCCTGCACATGTCCTGCACACTGTGTTCCTTGTCAGCCTCTCAGCTCTTGTCCAAAAAAGTTTTCCTTGCTTCCATCCGAGCGCCAGAGCTGGAACCTCACGGCCTGACCTGGCGTGGGGGAGCAAAAAATGAACGGCTGTGCTGCTGGGGAGACTTTATAATTAAAACTTAATCATTAAAAACATCAGAATTTCATTATTATTAAATTATATTACACAGAGAAGCAGGAAGCCTTTTATAAAGAATTTGGGGTTTCCTCCTTTTCTGTTCTTGGGGTTCCCCCTCTTTGCTGTTGATTTCTCTGAGGGGTTTGTGCCGCTCAGAGGGGAAATGTGGTCACCAGAAATCTGCCCCAGTGATCCCTGAAGGAATTTGTGCCCCTGGTGCATCTGAAAGTGGCTCCTCCACCCAGCAGGGAACCCTAAAATGAAATCCCAGACTGGTTTGGGGTCGGAAAAGACCTTAAATCCCATCCAGTGCCACCCCTGTCATGGCAGAGACACCTCTCACTGTCCCAGGGTGCTCTGCAATGGATTTTTGTTCAGAAATGACCCAGAAAAACCTTCAGGAAGGGCTGAGGAGACTCTGCCCCAGTCTCTGATTGCAGACAAGGAAAAAAAAATCTGGAAAATAAAAAATACAAAAGTGTGGTGGGAAGATTTCAAAAACAGAATGGAGGCTTAGAAGTCTAGAGAGGGATTTTGGAGAAGGGAATGGAGCGATAGAAAAAAGGGGAAATATTTTAAGATGGAAGATGGCAGAGCTGGGTGGGATATTGGGCAGGAATTATTCCCTGGGAGGATGAGGAGGGGCTGGGATGGAATTCCCAGAGCAGCTGTGGCTGCCCCTGGATCCCTGGAAATATCCAAGGTTGGACATTGGGGCTTGGAGCAGCCTGGGACAGTGGGAGGTGTCCCTGCCCATGGCAGAGGCTTAGAATTAAATTACCTTTAAGGATTTTTCCACTCCAAACCATTCCATGATTCCAGAATTCAACCAAGAGCAACATTCCAGCAAAAAAAAAATCCTGAGTTTGTATGGAACAGGAGCAGGGCTTGGGTTGGATTTGAGGGCAGCAGAAAATGGGATTTTTCCGAATTTCAGTTTTCCCTCACCCAGCACATTCTGGGCCCCAAAATCTGGTTTAGATTCACTTCTTTCTAAGAAAAGCAGTGGGAATTCCCTGCTCCAGCATGGGAATTTCCAGAGGAAATCCCAGCCAGGAGTCAGGGCTGGGGATGGTGCTGGAAGGACTCAGCTCCCGGCCTGAGGTGCCACATCCCGAAATAACCATTCCCGTTGATCCCAATCCAGGGCACATTCCTACAGCATGGAATCAGCCTGACAAAGCTCAGTATTTCCAGCTCCTGCTTGGAACGTGGAGAGGAACTGGAGCTTGGGAAGGGCTCAGAGCATGAGGGATTTGTCTGAGCAGCCTCACACCCTGCTGCAGGGAATCTGGATGTGCTCATTTCCCAGGAAAATAACCTCAAACCCATCAGCCAAACCACAGCCTGTGGCTTCCCCCCCTTTCCTCTCCTCACAACTCCCGTATTCCCAAATTTAGGAGTGGTTTTAGGTGAGGGTTGGTTTTAGTGCTGCTGGTTTGGGGTTTTTTGGGTTTGTTTGGGTTTTTCTCCTCTTTCCTTTGGGATATCCCAGCAGGAACTGCTGTCCAACCCTGCCCTCTGCAAACACAGGGACACGTGGCTCCGGAGCAGACTAAACTCCTTTAATTCAGGATTTAATTCCAGCTTTTAGGCGGTGCCTCCCTGAACAAAGACCCGACTGTGCCTGTCCCAGCAGGAGCCACCCTGGACTAAACAAATCCTGCCAGGCTGGCAGGGATGGAATTCCGAGCCTCCGGGAGGAGCAGGGAGGGTCACTCTGACCTAGTGGAGCATCCAGGGGAATTTTGTGGCAGTTCTGCCTTTAAGCCTGGTGTCTTGGTTTGGAAAGACAGGAATCTGCCAGGGAAAGCTGGAGCTTCCCTTGGAACGGAGAATGTAAACCCCCCTCCCTCCAAATTATTGTAATTTTGCAATTAGGGGCTTTCAGGCAGAGATATGGGAATAGGAGTGACAGTTCTTTAATAGGAATATAAAAAATAAAGAATACAAATGTAATAGTACAAAAAACCAAACAAAAATCCTGGAAAAAACCCTGACAGGGTCAAGGATGTGCCCTGACACCCTGTTGGTCAGGGTGTTGGGAGCAGCCCAAATAAATCCTCCTGGAGTGACAGATGTGGTTCTGAGGAGCAGAGATGATCCTGTAAAAAAAGTCCAGTGGTGGTGAGATGGGTCTGGTCCTCCTCTGGTGGGAAAAATCAGATCCCTGCTGTTCCTGAGTCTCAGTTTTTATCCAGGTGGGAATGGTTGGCTCCTCCCACTGGGTGGAGCATCTCCCAATGAGATGATGTCATGTGTGATGTCACTGGTGAGCCTTCATGGCCCATTAGCAGCAGATATCCCCGATGATGTCATGTGTGATGTCACTGGTGAGCCTTCATGGCCCATTAGCAGCAGATATCCCTGATGATGTCATATGTGATGTCATTGGTGAGCCTTCATGGCCCATTATCAGCAGATATCCCTGATGATGTCATGTGTGATGTCATTGGTGAGCCTTCATGGCCCATTATCAGCAGATATCCCCGATGATGTCATGTGTGATGTCACTGGTGAGCTTTCATGGCCCATTATCAGCAGATATCCCCGATGATGTCATGTGTGATGTCATTGGTGAGCCTTCATGGCCCATTATCAGCAGATATCCCCGATGATGTCATGTGTGATGTCATTGGTGAGCCTTCATGGCCCATTATCAGCAGATATCCCTGATGATGTCATGTGTGATGTCACTGGTGAGCCTTCATGGCCCATTATCAGCAGATCTCCCCCGGAGGATGGACAGGTGGTGACAGAGATAACAAACCCTGCCCCAACTGGTTTTAAGGGCTGGGCCATTATCACAAGTCACCTGCTCCCCTCCCCTTGGAGTTACAAGAGATAAAGAAAAAGAAAATCTCAACTGCTTTCAACAGATGGAATAGAATTCACATTTTTTGGTTATATAACCCAAGACACCTGGCTTGGGTTAGACACCTGATTTATCCTCCAGGATAAATCCCATCCCTCCCAAATCCAGCTGGGTTGGATTTCCCATGGTGTGTCCCTGACTCTGGAGGGCATCTCCACGTTTCTGCTGCTTCTCCCACCAGGAAAATCCCATTTCCCCATCCAGCAGCCTTGATCCCATTTTCCCTGGGAGGGAAAAAAACTCAAGATTAAAATAACGGGACACAAGTGTGGGAATTTCACACAGCTTGAGAAGCTTCTTCGTGTGGCAGGGACAGGAGGAGAAATCTACGCGCCCATCAAAATATTTGATATATTTATAGATACAAAAGGCCCCAAATTTGGTTTTCCTGGTTTTCCCACTTCCCAAATGAGGGCTGGGATAAGCTGACACCACTTTTCCAGCCTTTCCTTCTGCACGGATCCCTGCAGGAATCTTTCCACACAGAGCTTGCTTGTACTCAGGTAGCAGAGCAAATAAACTCTGCTGCTACAAAGCTACAAAGCCTGGAAATTCTTCCTCTCTTTGGGCTTTTCCCTCCTCTTCCTGGGTATTTTTTATATGAATGCTGCCCAAAAGGCTCCTCCTCAGCTTTTCCCACCCAAAATCTGGGATTTAGTGGCTGGCAGCATCGTTTTGTCACACAAAGACAACGTTGGTAAGGGAAATTGTCCCTTGTAAAAATGATCCTGTGACACCAAAAGAATCCCTGGTCTTGTGTGATGGTCAGGAGAACCTGAGCTTGGAATTGGGATTTTTGGGGCTGGGAATTTATAAACTATAAATTATAAACCTTATAAATTCTTATTTTTAAATTGTAAAATTATCGTATAAATTATTGGTTTTAAATTTTAAAAATTATTATTTTATTACTATATAAATTATTTCAGCAACAGTGGCAAAGCACCCATGTCCTCCCTTGCTAACCCAAACCAGTTTTTTCTGTCAATATTCCTCAGCCTTGTGCTGGGAATATCCAAAATTTAAGGCTCTGCCTCTCCACAGCATCCAAACTGAATCCTGAATCCTCCCTGTGCCAGCTGCATCCTGTGTGAGCCTCGTGAGGAGCAGCCAGGCAGTCAGGAGAGAAAAAGAGAAAATCAAATTAAAGCGGCGGCAGCCGATGGTGTCAGCACTTGTCTGTGCTCCATCGGGGTGGAATTCCAGCCCAGCCTGAGGATTCCAGCTGGATCATGGAATTATGGAGTGGTTTGGAGTGGAAGGGATGTTAAAGATGGTTTTGTTCCAGCCATGGGCAGGGATGCGTTCTGCTATCCCAAGGTGATTCCTGTCCTGTCCCACCTGTCCTGGGACACTTCCAGGGATAGAGAATCCAGGAAATGTGGATCCTGCAGGATCTGCTCCCTCTCCCATCCCTCCCCCAGGCTGGGATCAGTTCTAGGGGGGAACACTTAATTTGGGAGTTGGGATTAACAGATCCCAAACTCCTGGTTCATAACAGATCCCAAACTCCTGGTTCATAACAGATCCCAAACTCCTGGTTCATAACAGATCCCATCCTGCCGTGCTCATAAGGGAATTGCACCTGGACAAGAATTCCCAGAGGGAATCTTGGATCCTCCAGAGCTCAGTGGTCACCAGCAGTGTCCCCGAGGTGCTGGTGGCTCTGGGCAGTGCAGCCACACATCCCTGAGCAGCAATTGTGTCACCGTGTCCTCACCTGCCTCCCCAAACCGTGCCCAGGGGGTGGATGATGTCTGGACTAAATAAATCCCTTGGAAAAGCTGAGTTTCCTGCCTCCCTCTCCCCCCCTCCCAGCACATCTGGGCCGGAAGAAATTTAATTGAAGCCCCGTGTCTCTGGCACAAACAACCGGGAGCTCCAAACCCTCGGAACGGTCGGAGCTCTCTTAATTCCTCCCTAATTCCTGCTGGTCCTGCTGCTTCCAGGTCTGGCTGCTTTGCAGGGAGGGCAGCACTGCTGCTAGGGAATGATTTGGGGATTTGGTGGCCTCTGAGTGGGGCTGGTGACACAAAATTCATCCTTGTTTTGTCCTCTACATCTCGTCTGGTTTGTCCCTTCCTTGTAAAAATGATCCTGTGACACCAAAAGAATCCCTGGTCTTGTGTGGTGGTCAGGAGAACCTGGGCTTGGAATTGGGATTTTTTGGGGGCTGGGAATTGCTTATAAATTATTATTTTAAAATGATAAAATTATTATTATTATTATTATTATTATTATTATTATTATTATTATTATTATTATTATTATTATTATTATTTAAATTTAAATTTAAATTTAAATTTAAATTTAAATTTAAATTTAAATTATTTCAATTATTTTTTATTTAAATTATTATTTTTAAATTTAAAAATTGTTATTTTATTATTATATAAATTATTACAGCAACAGAGCTTTGCTTCCACGCCTTCCTCCCAACGCAGTCGTTGTGAACATGCCTAAACTTCTTTGGATTCACTTCCAATTTGGCCTCTGCAGCCTCCTGTGGCAAAAATTCCAGGATTTCATTAATTTCTTGGGTTGGTTTGTTCCTTCAGGGATCCCAGGGATCCCTCCAGCCAGGCCCTGCTGGGGTTGGGAGTGGATTTATCTTGGTTGGGAGTGGGTTTATCTTGGTTGGGAGTGGGTTTATCTTGGTTTGAAGCAGGTTTATCTCGGTTTGAAGCAGGTTTATCTCCATTTGTGGTGTTTTGGTGACTCAAAAGGGCTCAACCCTACAAAAGCACTAATTTAGGCACCGGTTTAACTTTCAGCTCGTTATTTTGTCCCACAGAAGTCAAGGGGACAGCTCGGCTTAAGAAAGCCAGGCTTGTTCTTAGGCGGGACAAAGAGCTCAGGACGATTTTCTCCTCCTTCCTGCCCAAGTGACATCCCTAAAAACCCACTCCAAAGGGGTCCTGCTGCTGTTGGACTCACAGATAGGCTGGGTTTAACCAGGCTGGGCTTAACTCTGAGCTGATAAGATCCCCTTTGCTCCAACTCCATCTCCTTGTGCTGAGTGGAGATAACAGCGCCGGGCTTTGTTTGCAGAATGCAGGAAGATTTACTGGGAATTCACATCAAAAGAGAAAAACCGTGGGTAGAAGTCTGAATAAATCCATTTTAACGGATTCTCATCAGTTAAAAAGGGCTGGGAAGGAATTTTTGGGGGTTTCTGCAGCTCTCAGATGAGGGCAATCCCTGCAGGAGGAGCCTGGAGAGAGGCAGGCCAAAATTTCCCTAAGTTTTTAGGCCCAGAGCAGCAATCTGAGGGGAGCAGATTCCCATTTCCATCCCTGCAGCCCAGGGGGGTTATCTCAAGGTGCCCAGGCAGCAAAATTTAGGCTCGGTGTAAAAAAGTCCCCTCAGAATTATTTGGGTTGGGAGGGACCTTAAAGCTCATCCCATTCCAACCCCTGTGATGGGCAGGGACACTTCCACTAAAATTAGGAAAATAAATTCTTGATATTTCCCACCAAAATTCACTTTTCACCTCTCTGATGACAAAATCCTCTTGTTTAACTTTTCAAATCCGATTAATCCTGAAATTTCTGCTGTATTCTCTCACTCCTCTCTATTTTTGTGACTTCCCCTGTCAGCCTGTGGATAATCCTGGATTTGCCCATAAAATTGATTCTTGAAACCAAATCCAGCTTCTGCATTTTCCACATCTTCATTTTTTCTTCTCAGCGAGGATTTTGCCATGTAAAACAAAGTGGTCACTCCAGCCAAATCTTTGGAAAATTCTGTCCTTTGGCATAGCTTCGTGTTGTCTGATACTTATTTTTTTTTCCCCTAAAGTTTTCATTCTCTGGAAGGGAAACCCTTCCTATGAGGAGACTTAAATTTCCATCCATCAGGAGAAAAACTGCTCCCTCTGGCATATTAGAGGTGAGCTTGGAGGACAACATGAACCAGAAATAAAATCCCTGATTGCTTCATTTTTATATTTCAGCCCTGCTTTTTCGGAGTTTTGAGTTTTTTTCCAGAAAATTCCTTTTTTAAAAAATTTTCTTGGCCTTTTCAAGCTTAGGGCGTTGGCTGGAGGAGCCAAAACTTTGGGACATGCAGCAGGTGAGGGGAAAAAGAGCAGGTCCAGGTGGTGTTTTCCAGCACATAAAAGGTTGTGTGGCACCACTGGAAAGGCAAAACCATCTGGAAATGCTTCAGCCTTGTCTCTTCCTCGCCGCTGGTTGGGTTTGGCCCGGGCAGGGTTTGGGATTCTTGCAGGAAATTGTTGTGCAGGCAGCTCGGGGGAAATATTTAGAGAAGTGAAATGGAAATTCTCGGCTGTTCCATGGGCTGGGCCAGCAGCAAGGTGAGGCTGGTGGTGACGCTGCTGGAGGGTGGGGACACCCAGAGGGACGTGGAAAAGGGAAATGGGAATTTCATGGGGTTCAACAAGGCCAGGGGCTGATCTTGGGTTGGGGCAGGGCCTGGGATCCATCCAGGCTGGGATGAGCAGATGGAGCAGCCCTGGGAGAGCTGGAGCTGCCCCAGCCCAGAGCCCCCTGTGCCCAGTGAGGGGATCAGGAAAGGGATTGGGATGAGGAAAGGGATTGGGATTGTGCCCCCGTGCCCCCTCAGGTGAGAGCCCAACCTGCAGAGCTGCCCCAGCCCTGGGGCCCAGCACAGGGAGGACGTGGAGCTGCTGCAGAGAGCCCAGAGGAGGCCCCAGGATGAGCAGAGGGCTGGAGCAGCTCTGCTGGGAGGAAAGGCTGGCACAGCTGTGATTGTTCAGCCTGGCCAGGAGAAGCTTTGGGCTGAGCTCAGGGTGGCCTTGCAGGGCCTGAAGGAGCTGCAGGAACCCTGGAGAGAGACAATTCCCAAGGGCTGCAGGGACAGCACACAGGGAATGGCTTCCCACTGGCATAAATAGATTTATATTGGATATTGGGAAGAAATTCATCCCTGTGAGGGTGAGGAGGGGCTGGGCTGGAATTCCCAGAGCAGCTGTGGCTGCCCCTGGATCCCTGGCAGTGTCCCAGGCCAGGTTGGACACTGGGGCTTGGAGCAGCCTGGGACAGTGGGAGGTGTCCCTGCCATGGATGATTTGAAGCTCCCTTCCATCCCAAACCATTCCAGGATTCCATGAAAGAACATTTCTGTGGTAAATCACCCCAGAACAGGGGTTGGAACACAGGAAAATTCCAGCTCTCCTTATCTCCCCACACACCCTGGGACATTTCCCTGTGGTTCAGAAGAGCTTTTCTTGGAATCCCTGTGAAATATCCACCAGCACGGAGAGGGCAGGCTCGGGCTTCCTTTATGTAACTGACTCCTAAACATTTGGTTTGGAAGAAAACAGCTTTGTTTAGTAGGAATGAAAATATAATTTACTTCTCCTTTGATGCGAGTGAAGCAGCCACATGGCAGAGCTGATGCACGCTGTGGGTCTGCCTCTGTCTGCTCCCACTCTGGATTTGTCTTTGCTCCCACTCTGGATTTGCCTTTGTCTATTCCCACTCTGGATTTGTCTTTGCTCCCACTCGGAATCTGCTTTTCTCTGCTCCCACTCTGGATTTGTCACTGTCTCTTCCCATTCTGGATCTGCGTTTGTTTCCACTCTGGATTTTCCTTTGTTCCTACTTTGGATTTGCTCTTGTTGCCATTCTGGATCTGCCTCTATTCCCACTCTGGATTTGTCTTTGCTCCCACTCAGGATCTGCATTTCTCTGCTCCCACTCTGGATTTGCCTCTGTCTGTTCCCACCTCGAGTCTGTCTTTGTTCCTACTCCGGATTTGTCTCTGTTCCCACTCGGAATCTGCCTTTGCGTGTTCCCACTCTGGATCTGCCTTTGTTTCCACTCTGGATTTGCCCTTGTTCCCATTTGGGATCTGCCTTTGTTTCCATTCTGCAGCTGTCTTTGTGTGTTCCCATTTTGGATCTGCCTCTATTCCCACTCTGGATTTGCCTCTGTTCTCATTCTGGATTTGCCCTTGTCTGTTCCCATTCTGGATCTGCCTTTGTTTCCACTCTGGATTTTAATTTGTTTCCACTCTTGATTTGCCTTTGTTCCCACTCTGGATCTGCCTTTGTTTCCATTCTGCAGCTGTCTTTGTGTGTTCCCATTTTGGATCTGCCTCTATTCCCACTCTGGATTTGCCTCTGTTCTCATTCTGGATTTGCCCTTGTCTGTTCCCATTCTGGATCTGCCTTTGTTTCCACTCTGGATTTTAATTTGTTTCCACTCTTGATTTGCCTTTGTTCCCACTCTGGATCTGCCTTTGTGTGTTCCCCCTCTGGATCTTTGTTCCTGCTCTGGATTTTTCTTTGTTCCCACTCTGAATCTGCCTCTATTCCCATTCTGGATCTTTACTCCCCTCTGGATCTGCCTCTTGTCTATTCCTATTCTGGATCTTCTTTTCCCCTCTCCCACTCCGAATCTGCCTTTGTGTGTTCCCCTTTGGATTCTCCTTTCCCTGCTCCCTGTCCATGATCAGGAATTGCTTCCAGTAGCTGCATCCCGGCTCTGGGCCGTGCCCAGAGGAGGTTCAGGCTCTCCTTTCCCTCAGCAGGCCTGGCACAAGGCCCCGTCTGTTCTTTAATTACATTTCAACAGCTGCTTTTTATATATTTGTGTTTCCTCACTCCAACGTGGCTTAGGGAAAGCAAAAAAAAAAAAAAAAAAAGGGGGGGGGAGAGAAAAAGGGAAAAAAGAGAGCAAACAATGAGCAGGATTTAAGCAGGAAACACAAAACACTGCAACACAAGGAGCTGTCACGGATGAGCCAAAAAGAAATTATTCCCATTTTCCAAGGAAAATTATTCCATCCCCAACCCTGTGCTGGTGTTGATGCGGTTGTGGATGAGGTGGGAAGAAAATGGAGCGGGTTGGGGCTGGGTTAAGAGCAAAGGTTTCTAATTCAGATAATTAAACGTTGTTAATTATCAGCCACTCACGCTGGCAGAGAAGGAGCAGCCCTGTGGGAGCTTCCCAGGGAGCAGCAGCTCCCGGAGCTCCCAGAGTTGGTGGTGGTGGTTTTAGGGGATGAATTTGTGGCACTCACACACCACAGCTTCCCCCAGGCCTGGGAATGTCAGCCCCAGGTATTTCCCCTTCCAGACGGATCCTTTTGGAAGAACAAACATCTCCCAGCTCGTTCAGCTCAGGGGAAGTTTCACCAGCAGTCACCTGATGGTTGCTTTGTTCCAGCAAGGAAAAAGTCTGTGGAAAAGGCAGAATTTGGGATTCCTGAAGGGAAAACCAAAGTTTTCCCTCACTGGCCAAGCTGAGCCTCCAAGAGGAGGAATGTTCTTTAGAGCCTGGAGAGCAGGAATGTTCTTCAGAGCTTTGCTGCTGCATGAGAGGTTCTTTTGTCCTCTACATCCCCTCTGGGTTGTCCCTTCATTGTAAAAATGATCCTGTGACACCAAAGAATCCCTGGTCCTGTGCGATGATCAGGAGAACCTGAACTTGGAATTGGGATTTTTTGGGGGGCTGGGAATTGCTTATAAATTATTACAGACAGCAGCAGAGCTTTGCTTCCATGGCTTCCTCCAACACGGTCGTTGTGAACTAAACTTCTTTATCTAAACTTCTGTGGATTCATTTCCAGTTTGGCCTCTGCAGCCTCCTGTGGCAAAAATTCCAGGATTTAATTAAAAACCGTGTGAAAAAGTAATTTCAGAAAAGTTGCCTGACAGTTTTTTTTGCTCTGGAGTGAATAATATTCACCCTCACTCTCGTCCCTGTATTTATGATTTTAGAGACCTCTCTCATTCATATTTTTTCTATGCACGCTGAGGCTTTTGTGGTCTCCAAGAGGAGGAGAAAAACGGGATGCAAAAACATCTGGCTGACAAGTGGCTACCTCACATCTGGATAGAGCAGCATGGTCGTGCCTAAATATTTGTGTAGAGGGAAATTATAAAAGCGAGAGGGCTCTGCTGATGTTTGTTGCTGAATGACGACAGGGAGAAGCAAAAATAGCTTCGAGCTGCGGTGAAAATAGGTAGGAAAACAGGAGGATAAAAAATCCTGGCCTCTTTTTCTAAAAAAAATCTCCCTGTGGAAGAAGTTTAGGGCCGAGGCAGCCAAGTCTGGGCTGGATGTTTCCTCCTGAGGAATGCGGCGGATAATAATGAAGCCCATTAGAAGTGGCTGCAGCCCAAAGGGGATAATAAGTGCAGGATTGCCTGAAAACAAGGCTGGAGCAGCACTCAGGTGGTGATGAAATCCATCAAAACCCGAAAATCCCTCGGGAATAAACGTGCCAGAGGGTCACAACCAGCTGGGAAAAGGAGTGCAGGTATGGAAAGCCTCTCTGGCAGGAGGAGAGGGAGGAAGTTTTTCCGTGTTTAAACTCTCCCAGGAAAATTTGTCTCTGGTTTTGTTTAAGGGGCTCTGCTCAGGCCCCGTTAACTCCCAGATCTTCGCTGTTCTTTGCTTTTATTTGCACAAGTGAAAGCAGCCCCGTGGGTTTTTATGGCCCACAGAGGAGTTCTCCCCCCATGGAGGGGGTTCCAGGGCTCCCAGTGGCGTTGAAAGATGTGGAGAAGGAAAACCCTTTCTCATTCCATCCCAAATCCCACCTCAGCCCTAAAACCCCCCAAGCTGGGATGCTGCAACCCAGAGAGAATCTCTTGCAGAAATTCTTCTTTCTGACCTGATTTTGGGATTTTTGAGGCAAATTTTGGCAAGTTTTGCTCCTTTTCACTGCCCCTCATTTCATCTCGGTCCGGTTGGTTGTGGTCACTCCATTTCCAGAAATTTCTATTTTTTTTTTCCAAATCAATTTGATTTGATCATCTCTCCCCTCCAGAGCGTTTGTTCCACTTTGTTCTGTGATTCCAGGATCCAAACGCTCCCACCCTGTGGGTTTAGGAGGTGTCTCAGGAGCTGCTGTGCCTCCCCTTGGAGATGTCAGAGATGAATTTCTACCCCTGACCGAAAAAAAACCCCCAAATATCCCAAAAAAAATCGGGGCTGAACATCCCAAACCTCTTATTCCTTAACAGGGCACTTTGGACTCGCCTGCCATTCTTTGGAGCTTATTTGGACAAACTTAAAATTAGATTTTCCCTTTCCTCCTGCTGCCCCCCTCCCAGCCCAGCTGATATAAATCCTGCCCTTCATCCAGCCACTCCTCAACCGGGCTGGATTTTTTTTTTTTGCATGTTGCACCATATGTAGATTAAAAAAAAACCCAAAAAAACTTTGGGAGAGGCAGAGTTTCTTATTGCTGGCATGCAGGAGAGTCCCGGAGAGATCTCATCTGGGCTCCTGGCACGAGTACAAAGTGGCCCTGGCCGTTTGATCTGCTGTCTTAAACTTAAATGCAAAATCTGATAATTGGGTCAGGCAGGAGAAGAACCTCGCTAATAAAGCTCTTTTCATTTCCTTTTCCGAGGTTTCCCCCTTTTCATCTTCGCCTTCTCTCCTCCTGGCTCGGGAAGGAGCTGGGATCAGCTGTTTGCAGTGGGGCTGGGTTTATGGAATTTAATTTTTTTTTGGTTTTTCCTTCCCCCTCAAATCCTGCCTGTCTGTCATCCTGCTGTGCTTCCCTGCCAGTGAATTCTGGAATATTTTCCTCAGAAATATCTTTTACCAAACCTCGAGGTAAACATTCCCCGCAATCATCACCTCCTTCCAAACAAAAATCATCCAGGAATCTTTTTTTTTTATCTCTAGGAATGCCTTTCATGCTATTTTTAACACCGCCAGAGGTTTGGACTCCCGGGAATACACAAATTATTGGAGTTTCCTTGCAAACCAAATGTCTCTGGAATAATAAAAGGGAGAGACCTGAGCACTCCCTCATCCGAGGGAGATTTTTGGGAGCACTTTGTCTTTTTCCTGGAATATTCAGGAGCATTCATTCCATGACGAGTGCAGTGACACTCCGGATGGCTCCATGATCTTGCCTAAATCCCATCCCAAAATTCCCATTTTTCCTATAAAGAGATCTGAGCACTCCCTCATCTGAGGGAGTTTTTTTGGGAGCACTTCGGTTTTTCTTCCAGGAATATTCGTCACATTCATTCCATGACGAGTGCAGTGACACTCTTGATGGCTCCGTGATCTTGCCTAAATCCCATCCCAAAATTCCCATTTTTCCTATAAAAAGAAGAGACCTGGGCACTCTCTCATCCAAGGGAGTTTTTTGGGAGTACTTTGCTTTTTCTTCCAGGAATATTCATCACATTCATTCCATGACACTCCGGATGGCTCCATGATCTTGCCTAAATCCCATCCCAAAATTCCATTTTTCCTATAAAAAGGAGAGATCTGAGCACCCCCTCATCCGAGGGAGTTTTTTGGGAGCACTTTGGTTTTTTCCTGGAATATTCAGGAGCATTCATTCCATGACGAGTGCAGTGACACTCTTGAGGGCTCCGTGACCTTGCCTAAATCCCATCCCAAAATTCCCATTTTTCCTATAAAAAGAAGAGACCTGGGCACTCTCTCATCCAAGGGAGTTTTTTGGGAGTACTTTGCTTTTTCTTCCAGAAATATTCATCACATTCATTCCATGACACTCTTGATGACTCCGTGATCTTGCCTAAATCCCATCCCAAAATTCCCATTTTTCCTATAAAGAGATCTGAGCACTCCCTCATCTGAGGGAGTTTTTTTGGGAACGCTTTGGGTTTTTTCCAGGAATATTCATCACATTCATTCCATGACACTCCTGATGGCTCCGTGATCTTGCCTAAATCCCATCCCAAAAAATCCCGATTTTCCAAAAGCAGATGAGACAGTTTGAAAAAGTCCAGAGCTGTGGACATGATCGGTTTTCCTACAAAAATCCCCTCTTGCCTTTCCTCCAGGTCTCCCCTCTGGAAATTTGGGAATTCTCTTCACGGCAGGAAACAGATTTGATGTTTGGTGAAGAACCAAAGTA
Source organism: Acrocephalus arundinaceus (assembly GCA_021534815.1). Taxonomy (NCBI): domain Eukaryota; kingdom Metazoa; phylum Chordata; class Aves; order Passeriformes; family Sylviidae; genus Acrocephalus; species Acrocephalus arundinaceus. The sequence continues at coordinate 224,511 of JAJEOU010000291.1, forward strand.
GGTTTCTCCTCAAATAACGACCACAAACCAGGAAATCCCAGTTTCTCCTATTTTCCTGAGAGATTTTTTGGGGTGTAGCTGTTCCTGCTCTCAAAACTCCATTTTTGGTGTGTTTATGGGAGGAGTTGCCCAACTGGGATCCTATATAAACAAAATTGGCTGCTTGATTAGGAATCCCTAAAAAATTCCTTGCCCAGAACTGAAATTCAGCAGCTTAAAAAGAAATAAATCCTGCAAATCAAAGGAAAACTCCGTGGAAAACCCATCCTAAATCAAATGTATTGGAAGGGGATATTTTCATTACATTTTCCCCACGCATTCTGAGTTCAGCTTTAAATATTTAATTCTGTATTTTGGGCTGGGGAAGGGACGTTCCAGCAGCTGGGCAATTTCAGAGGAGAAAACAACGGAACATGGAACACAAGAGCAGAAAAATGAAATGAAAGAGCTGCCAGACACTCTCAGAATTCTGAGAAAGGAACCCAGGAAGAATATTCAGCCTTGCAGTTGTTAAATGAGAGAGAAAAAATGATAAGAAAAGGGCTCAGAGTAATTTGTAGTTGTCACCAAAGTATTTTTTTAATTTTTTTTTGTTTGGAGAAGACTAAACAAACCCTTGCAGTGAGGTGAGAACACGAACGAGGATTCTCAGCAGGGTTGTTTGGATTTTTGGAAGGCAGGACAAGGCTCAGCTCCTGGGATTTTTTTTTTTGTGGTGATTTGGGGTTTTTTTTGTAGGTTTAAACATTTAAATATTGTCACTGTCCTGCTGCGGCGGCTGTGTGCATCCACTGGGAAGCCTCTGGGTGTGGATGGGGTTTTCCTGTGTCCTGGACATTCCCTGTCTTTGTTGGGGTCTGTTTTACACTCAAAGCTGTTTGTATTCCTGGGTTTGTTGGCTTTATTTCACATCCCATCACATCCAAAGGGAAGGGAAGGAGAAAAGGGAAAGGAGGAGGAGAAGAAAGAAAGAAAAGGGAAAAGAAAGGAAAAGGAGGAGGAGGAGAAGGAGAAGGAGAAGGAAAAAGGGAAGGGGAAGGAAAAGGGGAAGGAAAAGGAAAAGGAAGATGAAAAGGAGAAGGAAGATGAAAAGGAGAAGGAAAGGGGGAAAAGGGGAAAGGGAAAAGGAAAAGGAGAAAAGGAAAAGGGGAAAAGGAAAAGGGGGAAAGGAAAAGGGAGAAGGGAAAAAGGAAAAGGGAACAAGGAAAGGAAAAGGGAACAAGGAAAGGAAAAGGAAAAGGAAAAGGAAAAGGAAAAGGAAAACGAGAAAAGGAAAAGGGGAAGGGGAAGGAGAAGAAGAAGAAAGGAAAAGGGGAAGGGGAAGGGGAAGGGGAAGAAAGGAAAAGGGAAAGGAAAAGGAATTTCCTCGCTGTTCAAAATCTCCCAGGAATTTCATAGCTTCACTTAGAACCACTTGGTGTTGTTGGGGTTGTTTTCATACTATTATTATTATTATTATTATTATTATTATTATTATTATTATTATTAATACTCCATATTCACTGGTCAGGGTTCCATTCTCCCCAGAACTCTCCTGGCTCGCTTTTCTCCTGGTTTAGTGTTTCATTCTCCCAGAACTCCCTTCCCTTTCCTCCCTCTCCCAGATTCTCTGAGCTTTACTCAGACTTTTCCCCGGCCTACATTTACCAAGTGACTCCAAACCCCCAACTTTTACTTGCGAGGGCAACAAGCAGCAGCAACAACATTTTTTTTACTCCAAAAACAAATGTGACCCAAACAGCTCCTGACAGGCGACAAATCTAAAACCCCGCTCAGCTTGGGGGCCGTGAAACCAGGGCAGCCAAAAGTGCCCAGCAGTCGCTTTAATGCAATTCCTTGATTAGGGAAAGGCTTTTCATTTCCTAACCACGACAAGAAGAAGCAATAAAGCTGTCGATAATTTTCCAGACGGGGCTGAGGGCTCTTGGTCAGCCCTGACCACATCTTTGCATGGTCGTTAGCACTTCTCCATCAGCGCACCCAGAGAGGAACCGTGAGGTTCTTCAGGGATTTCAGCTGGATGGGAATGACCTTTTCCTTCCCAGCAGTTGCCGGGGTGGTTTTAATCCCTGAATATGCTGCACATCCCAAGGTTTTCCATCACTTCTCCATTTAAGTCACCTCGTGTTATTTCGAGGTGGCCGACGAGCTTGGCAGCTTTTGGAGGTAAAGATGGGTCAGGGGAAAAGTTTCACCTCAGAAAGTGGCAGAAAAGGCCTCCAAACCCTCCAAGTGCTGGTGCAGAGGGTGAATTCCAGCAAGGAAAAGAGGGATTGGTCGTTTTTAACGACCAATTTTGTAGCCAGGGATTAAGGGAGAGGTGGTGGCACCGTGCTCAGCTCCTGGGGAAACAGGGATCCATTCCCAGCTCCCTTCAATGATCCTGAGGGAAAAATCGGCTCCATCTCAAAAATGCATCCCCCTCAATGTTTGCTCTAGGGCAGAAGGGGATTTTCATTGGGGTTTTGTTGTGATCAGGGTGGGACTGTGGCTGTTGACAACACACAGAGTGATGCCGTAATGTTTGTACTTCATTATGGCGGCATGCTGGCTTTTATATATATTTTATATTTTTTATATATTTAAACTTAACAAAGTTTATACTTCATTCCTTGGCTGCAATAAACCAACACAGCGTTCACTGGTACAAAGTGATCTCCAGCACTGCTTTCAGCTGGCATTTACAGAACTCTTCTAAAAATACTTCCTTCAGCTGCAGGTTCCGTTTGTTTATCTCCTTCTCCTTCTCCTTCTCCTTCTCCTTCTCCTTCTCCTTCTCCTTCTCCTTCTCCTTCTCCTTCTCCTTCTCCTTCTCCTTCTCCTTCTCCTTCTCCTTCTCCTTCTCCTTCTCCTTCTCCTTCTCCTTCTCCTTCTCCTTCTCCTTCTCCTTCTCCTTCTCCTTCTCCTTCTCCTTCTCCTCTCCTCTCTTCCATGTTAATGACCTTGGTAAAATTCCTTTCGAGGGTAAACACGAATCTTATCAAATTCTTCCTCAGCTAACTCGGTCCTCTGGCTTGCAGACCCCTTCCACATGGAACCTCTGAGGGGCATCTCCCACCACGCTGGGGTGAAGGAAATGGAGAACATGAGGGAGCTGGGGAAGGGGCTGGAGGCCCAGGAGGGGCTGAGGGAACTGGGCAAGGGGCTGAGCCTGGAGCAAAGGAGGCTCAGGGGGGACCTTGTGGCTCTGCCAGGGGGGACAGGGAAAAAAATGAAAGGAAACGGCCTCAAATGGCACCAGGGGAGGCTCAGGGTGGAGACTGGGAAAGGAAATTTCCCTGGCAGAGCGCTCAGGCCTTGGGATGAGCTGCCCAGGGAGGTTTGCAGTCCCTGTCTGTGGCAGTGCTCAGGAGGAGGCTGGAGGTGGCCCTTGGGGACAGGGTTTGGGGTGCTGCTGGTGCCTTATCCGGCTTCTTGTCCTGATTTTCCCAGGGCACCTGGGCAAGGGAGGCTGGCATTGGACATACATAGATATAAATAAGGTATAAATAACCTATTAATATAATATAATATAATATAATATAATATAATATAATATATAATTGTAAAGGTATAGATATATAGATATAGATATAGATATAAACATATAGATATAGATATAAATCTATGGAGAGATATAAATAGATATAAATATATATATACGTATGTAGATATAGATATAAACATATAGATATAAATAGATATAGACACAAAAATCAATATAAATCTATATATATAAATAGGTATAAAATATATACATATGTAGATATAGATACAGATATTAACATATAGATATGAATAGATATAAATACAAAAATAAATATAAATCTGGAGAGAGATATAAATAGCTATAAAATAGATATAAATATATATATATATGTGGATATATAGATATAGATGTAGATATAGCTACAATTTTAAACATATAGATATAAATTGATATAGATACAAAAAATATAAATCCATAGAGATATATAAATAGATATAAACCAGATATAAATAGATATATAAATATATAGATATATAGGAGGGTGGACCAGTCATTTTAAAGGGAAAAAGGAAAACAAACCCCAACTTATCCCTTGGGAAAAGTATTTTTAAGTAGTGCAAATGAGGAGAAAAAGTAGGGAAAAGGGGAGAGAATCCAAGCTGGGGCCCTCAGGTGGAGCAATGGGTGGGATATCAGAGCAAGGCTTTGAGCTGGAGCAGGAGATCAAATGTCCACATTCAGGGTTGGGCTCGGGTGCTCTGCACTGTTTCCTCTCACATGGCGATGCCTTTTCGAGCACCAGGAGCTTCTAAACCAGAACATTTTTTAAAATAGAAGGGAAAATAATTTAAAAAATTAAACAGGGAGAAGTCCTGAGCTGGTTCGTTGTCCCACAGGGCTGTGGATTCCCAGAGTGGCGCTGGGAGATGGAGGGAAGCAGAGCCAGGAGAGGAAATCCTAAAGGGAAAAGGTGACCAGGACTGAGTTCTTCATCCCAAATTCCCTGTGCTGCTCTCCCAGGCCACACTGGGAAGAGAGCAAGGAATAGGAATGGAGCTGGGAAGGGGCTGGAGAGCCCTGAGGGAGCTGGGAAAGGAGCTCAGCCTGGGGAAAAGGAGGCTCAGGGAGGACCTGTGGGCTCTGCACAGTGAATGAATAAATTAAAAAAAATTAAAAATCTGGAAGTGCTGGATTATATATTATAACAATCTTGGCTCCAAATTCCTACAGTAAATTCCTGCAGATTTGATTCAGTTTTGCTTCTTCCCATATGCAAATTTTATGCAAATTTGGTATTGATCGATGTCCTCCAAATGTGCAACCCAAGGAAAAGCTCAGCCCCATAAAAGTGGGGTTTCCAAACCTCTTCCTGCAAACTGAAAGATCCCTTGACCCCTATTTAGGAGAATATCCCAAATTATTTTTTTAATGACATTCTTTTCATCCCAAGGGATTTTGTTGAGTGTTTTCGATCCTGGGGGATCTGGAAGCACCAAAATAGGAGCGGCCACATCTGAGGTAGAATTTGGGAATATTTTTGAGGTGAAGAGCACAAATTCCCTGCCGGGTTATAGGGAGAAGTCAGGGGCACACTGGGGTGTCCCATTCCTAAAATTCAGGGTTATTCCAAACTGTGGGGTCAGGCTCTGGGAATGAGGGACAGACAAGAGGGAACGGCCTCAGGCTGGGCCAGGGGTGCTTTATTTGGGATATCAGCAGGAATTTCCCCATGGAAAAGGTGGTCAGGCCTTGGGAAGAGCTGCCAAGGGAGGTTTGGAGTCCCCATCCCTGGAGGTGTCCAAGGAGGCCATGGTCACCTCCACAAAATCTTTACATTATTATTATTATTATTATTATTATTATTATTATTATTATTATTATTATTATTATTATTATTATTATTATTATTATTATTATTATTATTATTATTATTATTATATTTAATAGAAATTATATTATACATTTATTATATATTTAGTATTTATTATTTATTTTATATATAATGGTTTTTATTTTAATTATCATCATTATTATTGTCATTATAATTATCGTTATCGTTATCATTCCTGGGTGCAGATAATTGGCAAAGCCAACTTTGCAAACCAAGGCAATCACAAGCACCAAACTGCTTCAATTTGCAAAAATATAACACAAATACAAATATTAATATGATATAAATGATATAAATAATAATATTATAATATAATAATAATAAAATACAAATACAATAATAATACAAATAATATAAATAATAATAATCATATAAATAATACAGTTTAACAAATAGACAGGAATATAGAATATATATTAATATATAATATATAATAATATATATTAATAATATAATATATAATAATTACTATATAATATATAATAATATATAATATATATATTATAATATAATAATAATACAATACAAATACAATAATAATACAAATAATACAGTTAATAATATAAATAATAATAATCATATAAATAATACAGTTTAACAAATTGACAGGAATATATAATATATATTAATATTATATATATATTAATATATATTAATAATATAATATAATATTTATATTACATATATAATATATAATAATATTTAATATACATTATAATATAATAATAATACAATACAAATAATACAGTTAATATAAATAATAATAATAATAATACATAATTATCCTTAAAAGGCCGTCCCTAAACCCTCCCCAGGAATGCAAACAGGAAAATTTGGATTAATAATGGAAAACTTCCATGAAATTGAAGTTGAAAGTTGAAGGAATTTGGCTGATTTGTGGTTTTTTCTGCTGCAATTTTTCTCCTGCTCAGATTAGATGAGAATTCCCAATTTTTAAAGGCTTGGGCAAGGATTTTTTACTTTGAATATTTCCACAATAGTGTTTCTTTTAATTCTTCCCAATAATTTCTGCTCCAGTTATTTATTCTTTTACTCCAGTTCTTCATTCTGTTCTTTCCTCCACAAAAATTCCCTCCAATCTCTAATTTTCAGTGAGGATCCAAAATATATTTTCACACTGAAATATATTTTGATGGAGGCAAAAAGAGGAAGTGTTTCTGCTCAGAAAAGGAAGGGAACAAAAAATCCGGGTGGTTTTGGGTGCCAGGAATAAAAAATTCCCATGGATCAAACTGAGCCTGTGGCACCCCAAGTTTTAACAGGAAAACGTGGATATGATAAGCACAGAATTTAAAATAAATAAAGAAAAATCGTGCCAGAAAATTCGCGTTAATACATTAAAAACTCATTAATTTGGGGTAATTAACTGCAATTAAATCCTGCAGCCCTGATTATTCAACTTTCACTCCTTATAAAGCCCTAAAATTCAACTTTCACTCCCTGGTTGGGCCTTAAATCTTCAAAACTGAGGAGTTTCTCTTCGCTGAAATAGAAAGTGAACAAAATGAAGGCGAAATTTCTTCATGTATGGTAAAACCACTGTGGAGAAGTGACTGAAATGTGGTTCCTGTGGTCATTAATTCTCCTTGTGTCGCCTTCGAAAGGAAATTTTACAAACCCTCCCAGCAATAACCAAGCACCAAAGGCTTGGTCAGAGCTGTAAATAGAAATATTTGAGGTTTTTTGATGTAGAGACTCCAAATTTAATTTAATTTAATTTTTTATCTCTTTTTTTTTGGTGTCTCCATGCTGGATCAGATAATTCTACTGCATGATTTGAAATCCCAGCCGTAAATCAAAGGATTCAGCCAAGTTTTGTAGGACACAAAGCCGGGCTTAACTTGCTGAGTTTAACTTCCAGCAGATGTTTTTAATTCCGGATCCAATCCCAATTGTGGGGAATTAAACCCACCCCAAAATCGTTGTCTCCAACGAGACATCAAACAATAAAAGCAGCTCTCTAGACCATAAAAAATTAAGAATTTTGACATTAATCCCACTCTTCTTTGGGGTGAGTTAAGTGACTTTCAAACAGAGTTTTTTGGGGATAAAGCGCTGAGGGTTTTGCAGGTTGACATTTAAGAGAATTTTCTGCTTTTATTGTAATCAACCCAAAAATCACCCAGGCAGAATCAGGGGTTTTAAAAGGCTGGGAGATGAAAAGCTTGGGAACGTTTAGGGAAATGTGCAGATCTGAATGGGAAATGTACAGGATCATTTTAAGGCAGTAAAGTCGGTGAATAAATAAAATATTTATTATAAAGTTGTGTTGTGGAGAGGATAAAGTAGGGGTGCATCAGCTGTGGAAATAAAAATAATTCTTTTCCAAGTCATCTGGAAGAAGCAGGCTCGGGGGATTTCCCCAAATGAAATGGGGAGAAATAAAATAAAAATTAAAATTAAAAATTTAAAAATGAAAATGAAAATAAAGAAAATAAAGAAAATATAATAAAACTTTAATTTTATTATTTCTTTTTATTATTATTTTTTGTTATTATTTTTATTATATTTATTGATTATTTTTTTTTTATTATTATTAAAATTACATTTATTTTATTATTTATTATTTCGTTTTTTAAATAAAAACTAAAACCAAAAATAAAATTAAAAACTAAAACTAAAAATAAAATTAAAAATAAAAGTAAATAAAATTGTAATATGAGAATAGAAATAATAGGAATAATAATAATTTATAATATTAGATTTGATTTTAAATTAAATTAAAATAGGTTGAAATAAAAGAAAATAAAAACAATATAAAATAAGAACAAAATAAAATAATATAAAATAAGAATAAAATAAAATAAAATAAAGTAAAATAAAATAAAATAAAATAAAATAAAATAAAATAAAATAAAATAAAATAAAATAAAATAAAATAAAATAAAATAAAATAAATATAAAATAGCTGCTTCAGGCTAGAAATGCTGCAGGACTGGGAGGGAGGAATTGTTTTTCCACTAGAAAAGGGGAAGAGGAAAGTTTGGAAGTCAGGCTGAACCTTTGGATCAGCTCCAGTCCCTCTCCAAGAGCAGCTCCAATGGGCTGCAGAGCCAGGAAAATTTTAAGAAATTAAATTAAATTAAATTAAATTAAATTAATTGACTTTTGTAGTGGTGGCTCTTCACTCTTTTAATCTCCTCGGTCTGGCTCCCAGAAGGACCAAAGGCCCCACGTGGGAGGAGATTTCACAAGGTGGGCGGGCCCTGTGCCCACCGTGTCCCCAAGGGTGACAACGACACCCCAGACCCCAAATTGGGGTGGTTGGACTCAGTGCCCCCCAAAATTCCCAGGAAAATTCCTCAATACCTCTAAACTCAGTGCAAACATGTCCCGCTGGAATCCCTGAGCTTTTACTCCAGCTTTATTTGTTGTTCCTCATTTTTGGGGGTTCCTGATGGATTTATCTGGCAGGGCACAGATTTTTGGGGTTTTTAGGGGTCCCTAACCCCAAACACATTGAGCAAAGACATCCAAGGCCAGGCCAACCCTTCCCTCATGTTCTTCCTTGGAAGGATTTGGAGACTTCAGCCGCGAGCAGAGGTGGAGGCTCGAGGAAGGGTCCTCCAGGTTGGATTTGGGTTTGGCCAAATCCCAAAATCCCCGAGGCTGGAAAAGCCCTCCCAGCCCATTGAGTCCCAGCTGTGCCCCATGGGCACCTTGTCCCCAGCCCAGAGCACTGAGTGCCACCTCCAGGTGACACCTGCAGGGATCCTGGGCACTGCAAAGCTCCCTGGGCAGCCCCTGCCAAGGCCTGAGCACCCTTTCCATGGGGAAATTCCTGCTGCTGGCCAAGCTGAGCCTCCCCTGGCCCAGCCTGAGGCCGTTCCCTCTCCTCCTGGCCCTGTGGCCCTGGCACAGATCCCAGCTCCCACCTCCCAGCTCCATGCACACAATCCAACACTCCAGGGGGACTCCAGCATTTGAGCTCAGCCCTTTTCCTGCTCTCCCTTGTCAATCCCCACACAATTGCAACATTTCATGGGTTACAGCCTGAGGAGGCCGCACAAGGATGCAAAGAAATCCCAGCTCCAGAGCTTTCCAGACACACTTGAGTGTTGCCCTTTCCATTGCAGACCAGGATCCCTCATGCCAAGGCCTGAGCACTGTGGGAGGGAAAAATGTTCCCAATGTCCACCCTGAGGCTCCCCTGGCCCAGCCTGAGGCCGTTCCCTCTCCTCCTGGCCCTCATTCCCAGAGCTTGACCCCACAGCTGGGAATAACCCTAAATTGTAGGAATGGGACACCCCAGGGTGCCCCTGACTTCTCCCTATAACCCGGCAGGGAATTTGTCCTCTTCACCTTGAAAAATTCCCAAATTCTACCTCAGATGTGGCCACTCCTATTTTGGTGCCTCCGAATCCTCCAGGATCAGAAACGCTCAACAAAATTCCTTGGGACTCCTCAGAACTCCTTGAGATTCCTCAGGATTCCTTGGGATTCCTTGGGATTCCTCAGGATTCCTTGGGATTCCTCAGGATTCCTTGGGATTTCCTGAGATTCCTCTGAATTCCTCAGGATTCCTTGGGATTCCTCAGGATTCTTTGGGATTCCTCAGGATTCCTCAAGATTCCTTGGGATTCCTTGAAATTCCTTGGGATTCCTCAGGACTCCTTGGGATTCCTCGGGATTCCTCGGGAAAAGAATGCTGTAAAGGAAAATAAATTTGGGATATTCCACTAAAATTCCATTTGCAGGGAGAGGTTTGGAAACCCCATTTGATTTGGCCTAAGTTTTTCCTTGGATTGCACATTTAGAGGACATCAAGCAACACCAAATTTGCATAAAATTTGCATATAGGAAGAAGCAAATTTGAATAAAATCAGCAGGAATTTACAGTAGGAATTTGGAGCCAAGACTATTTTCAGATGCACTTCCAGCATTTCCAGCTATTTTTAATTTCTTCATTAACTTAGGAAATGCCCAGATTCATTCCAGCCTCAGGAAATGAGACCTCAGAATAGGAAAAAATCAATGTGGTTTTTTTTTCCTCCTCCATTCAACAAAAATCTGCTGGATCCCGAGTGGAGCAGAAGTGCAAAACAGATCCAATTTCTTGGAATATCCAATAAAAAGTAAATCCAATTTCTTGGAATATCCAATAAAAAATAAATCCAATTTATTGGAATATCCTGAGTGGGAAGGGATCCATATGGATCATCCAGTGCAGCTCCTGGCCCTGCACAGAGACCCCAAATTCCCACCCTGTCCCTGAGAACGTTGTCCAAATTAAGTTAATTAAGCAGAATTTTTCCATGCTCGATGACTCTGTGGTTTTCCAGGTGTTTTTCAATAATTACAGGAATAATTTCCTTTATTTCACCAGGCACTGAGCTGAGACTGGGCTCATTAAACCACAAATTCCTAAATTTTGCCTCATTTTAATTCAGACTTGAGAATGGAGCAACTCAGGAGCTTTCCAAAAACATCTTTGGGTCTGGAAACAGCTCTGAGAGAGTTCCAGTTTTACAGAAACAAATCCTACTTCTCTTCCTACACTAGAAAAGCATTTCCTTCCAAAAAATCCCTTTTTTTTGGTTAAATTCCTGCTCTCTAACACTATAAAATATATTAAAATGAGGAAAACCTTTTGGAAATTGGGCCAGGTTTGTGTTCCATGGAATTTTCATGGATTTTGGGGTAACTGGATTTGTAGCTGTGGCTCCTTTTGCTGTTTCAGGTGTTCAGATAAAGCAGATAAAGATATTTAATGGGATTATTAAAATAATTATGTGTGTGAAAACTCCCAGATCATGGCAATAAGTCACCCTTAAATTAATCCTCCACTGGAATTCTATCCAAAGGTTTGTTTTCAAGGAATGAGGAGCCCATGGCAAACTTTACCAGGGCCTCACCACCCCGTGAGGAAAGAATTTCTGCCTAAAATCTCATCAAACCCTGCCCTGGGTGAATTTAAATCCATTCCCTTTATCCCCTCGCTCTTTATCCCTATAAAAAACCCCTCTGGATCATTTTTTTAAAATCCTGGAAGGTTTTAGCTCTTCCCTTCAAAACTTCACCTCGTTTTTGGTTTTCCCATTTTTCCCTCAGTGCCCAGGGTGGGGGCAACATTGAAATCCAATTTATTGGGGATTTTCCAGTTGGGAACAGGGAGAGGGAAGCAGATGTGGAAAGGGAGAATGGGAGGGAAAGTGGAGTGTGCACACATGGGGACAGGCTGGGCTCGGCCTGATGGGTTTGATTTTGATTTTTGGGATGTTTTTGGGGCTCGCTGGGACATCTGCTCAGCTCGGTGTGTGGCAGGGAGTGATGTCTTTGTTTGGGGGGAGCTGTAGAAAGCCTGGATTTTGGATTCCATCTGCTCGGAAAATTCATACAGAAGCTTCCAGGGGGCTTTGGTGTTTTTATTCTGGTGGGTTTAATTCTGTGGTGATTTCTGATTCTAATTGGAAAATTCATGGGGAGTCTGGCAGGGAGTTTAGTCTTTTTATTCTGGTGAGTTTAATTCAGTGATGATTTCTGATTCACTTGGTAAATTCATGGGGAGTCTGGCAGGGGGTTTGATCTCTGTTTTGGTGGATTTCTGTGGTGATTTTTGATTACATCCACTGGCAAAATTCATGGAGAAACTTCCAGGGGGGTTCATCTCTCTTTATTGTGGTGGGTTTCATTCTGTGCTGATTTCAGATTCTACCTACTTGAAAAATTCAAATTTTTTGTTCTGGTGGGTTTCATTCTGTGGTGATTTTTTATTCCAACCACTTGGAAAATTCATGGGGAGTCTGGCAGGGAGTTTGATCTCTGTTTTGGTGGATTTCTGTGGTGATTTTGCATTCCATCTGCTCGGAAAATTTATGGAGGAGTTTCCAGGGGGGTTCATCTCTCTTTATTCTGATGGGTTTCATTCTGTGGTGATTTCGGATTCCACCTGCCTGGAAAATTCAAATTTTTATTCTGGTGGGTTTCATTCTGTGGTCATTTCAGATTCTACCTGCTTGAAAATTTCAAATTTTTTGTTCTGGTGGGTTTAATTCTGTGGTGATTTTTTATTCCAAACACTTGGAAAATTCATGGGGAGTCTGGCAGGGAGTTTGGTCTTTTTATTCTTCAGTGGTGATTTCTGATTCCACTTGGAAAATTCATGGGGAGTCTGGTGGAGGTTTTCATCTCTTTATTCTGGAGGATTTAGTTCTGTGGTGATTTCTGATTCCACCTGCTTGGAAAATTCAAATTTTTTGTTCTGGTGGGTTTAATTCTGTGGTGATTTTTTATTCCATCCACTTGGAAAATTCATGGGGAGTCTGGCAGAGGGTTTGGTCTCTCTTTATTCTGGTTCATTTAATTCAGTGATGATTTCTGACTCACTTGGAAAATTCATGGGGAGTCTGGCAGGGGGTTTGATCTCTGTTTTGGTGGATTTCTGTGGTGATTTTTGATTACATCCACTGGCAAAATTCATGGAGAGACTTCCAGGGGGGTTCATCTCTCTTTATTGAGGTGGGTTTAATTCTGTGGTGATTTCAGATTCTACCTGCTTGAAAAATTCAAATTTTTTGTTCTGGTGGGTTTAATTCTGTGGTGATTTTTTATTCCAACCACTTGGAAAATTCATAGGGAGTCTGGCAGGGAGTTTGGTCTTTTTATTCTTCAGTGGTGATTTCTGATTCCACTTGGAAAATTCCTGGGGAGTCTGGCAGGGATTTTGGTCTCTCTTTATTCTGGTTCATTTAATTGTGTGATGATTTCTGATTCCACTTGGAAAATTCATGGGGAGTCTGGCAGGGGGTTTGATCTCTGTTTTGGTGGATTTCATTCTGTGGTGGTTTTTGATTACATCTACTGGAAAATTCATGGGGAAGCTTCCAAGGGGGGTTAATCTCTCTTTATTGTGGTGGGTTTCATTCTGTGCTGATTTCAGATTCTACCTACTTGAAAAATTCAAATTTTTTGTTCTGGTGGGTTCAATTCTGTGGTGATTTTTTTTATTCCAACCATTTGCAAAATTCATGGGGAGTCTGGCAGGGGGTTTGGTGTCTTTATTGTGGTGGGTTTAATTCTGTGGTGATTTTGGATTCCACTTGTAAAATTCAGGCAGAATCTGGCAGGGAGTTTGGTCTCTTTATTCTAGGGTGTTTAATTCTGTGGTGATTTTGGATTCCACCTGCTTGGAAAATTCATGGGGAGTTTGTCAGAGAGTTTGGTCTTTTTATTCTGGTGGGTTTAATTCTGTGGTGATTTCTGATTCAACCTGCCTGGAAAAATTAATGGAGAGTCTGTCAGGGCTTTTGATTTCTCATTATTCTGGTGGGTTTCATCCTGTGATGATTTCTGATTCCACTTGGAAAATTCCTGGGGAGTCTGGCAGGGAGTTTGATCTCTGTTTTAGTGGATTCCATTCTGTGGTGGTTTTGGATTCCACCTGCCTGGAAAATTCAAATTTTTATTCTGATGGGTTTCATTCTGTGGTGATTTCTGATTCCACTTGGAAAATTCAGGCAGAATCTGGCAGGGAGTTTGATCTGTCTTTATTCTGGTATATTTAATTGTGTGATGATTTCGGATTCCACTTGGAAAATTCAGGGATTCTGGCAGGGGAGTTTCTTCTCTTTATTCTGGTGAATTTCATTCTGTGATGATTTCTGCTTCAACCTGCCTGGAAAATTAATGGAGAGTCTGTCAGGGGTTTTGATTTCTCTTTATTCTGGTGGGTTTAATTTTGTGGTGATTTCTGATTCCACTTGGAAAATTCATGGGGAGTCTGGCAGGGAGTCTGATCTCTCTTTATTCTGGTGCATTTAATTGTGTGATGATTTCTGATTCCACTGGGAAAATTCATGGAGAAGCTTCCAGAGGGGTTTGGTCTCTGTTTATTCTGGTGGGTTTCATTCTGTGGTGATTTTTTTATTCCAACCACTTAGAAAATTCATGGAGAGTCTGGCAGGGAGTTTGGTCTCTCTTTATTCTGGTACATTTAATTGTGTGATGATTTGGGATTCCACTTGGAAAATTCATGGAGAAGCTTCCTGGGAAGCTTCCATGGAGAAGTCTCTGTTTATTCTGGTGGGTTTAATTCTGTGATGATTTTTTATTCCAACCCCTTGGAAAATTCATGGAGAGTGTGGCAGGGATTTTGGTCTCTTTTTTCTGGCGAGTTTAATTCTGTGGTGATTTTGGATTCCACCTGCTTGGAAAATTCACAGAGAAGCTTCCAGGGAGGTTAATCTCTCTTTATTCTGGTGGGTTTAATTTTGTGGTGATTTCTGATTCCACTTGGAAAATTCAGGCAGAATCTGGCAGGGAGGTTGTCTCTCATTATTCTGGCACATTTAATTGTGTGATGATTTCTGATTCCACTTGGAAAATTCATGGATTCTATCAGGGGAGTTGATCTGTTTATTCTGGTACATTCAATTCTGTGATGATTTCTGATTCACATGGAAAATTCAGACAGAATCTGGCAGGGGGTTCATCTCTCTTTATTCTGGAACATTTAATTCTGTGGTGATTTTGGATTCCACTTGGAAAACTCATGGAGAGTCTGGGAGGGGGTTTGATCTCTCTTTGTTTTGGTGGGTTTCATTCTGTGGTGATTTCTGATTCCACCTGCTCGGAACATTCATGGAGAGTCTGACGGGGGTTTTGATCTCTTTATTCTGGAGGATTTAGTTCTGTGGTGATTTCTGATTCCACCTTCTTGGAAAATTCAAATTTTTATTCTGGTGGGTTTAATTCTGTGGTGATTTTTTTATTCCAATCACTTGGAAAATTAATGGAGAGTCTGGCAGGGGGTTTCACCTCTCTTTATTCTGGTGGGTTTAATTTTGTGGTGATTTCTGATTCTGCTTGGAAAATTCATGGAGAGTCCGGCAGGGGGGTTTGGTGTCTTTCTTCTGGTTTAATTCTGGGGCAAAGAAGGTTTTGTCATGGCCAGGAGTGTCCAGGAGAGCTCTCCACTGATCGTGTTTTGTGAACCAGCTGTCCAAAAGTGCCACATCCAGACCTTCCTTGGACACCTCCAGGGGTGAGCACCTCCCTGGGACCTCCATCCCAATGTTTAACCCCCCTTCCCACAAAAAAATTCCTGCTGATATCCAACCTGAGCCTGCCCTAGTGACAAAAAAATCCCTTTATGATGAATCCACCCACCCAGGCTTTGCACAAACGTTGCTCCAGCAACCAAAGGATGCTGCTCCAGCTCCAATTCCTTCTTTTCCCACTCTGTTGCTGCCCCAGGATCTGCAGGCCTGGCAGAGACATTCCCATTTCCCACCTCCTTGCTGGAGTCCCCTCTGGAAATCAGGCCTCTGAATTCCCCTTCTCCCAATGAGAAATGAGCCCAAACCCCCTGAGGGAGTTGATTTTGTTGGTTTTTTCCTACTTTCTCCACCTTAACAGCCCGAACATCAGTTTATAAAATAAAAGGGCGGGAGGGTAACAAGTTTTGTTTGAGCAGAATTTATAGAAAGTTGTGCTGCAAACTCAGCCTGATGCTTCCAGGGGAATCAAATGGCTCCAGAGCAGCTTTCCCAGCACTGCTGGCAATAATTAACCATTCAGACTGCACTAAAAACTGCCTGGAGGCGGAGAGACATCTCTAGGTCAGGGATTTGTTTGGAAAAAAATCAGTCAATAACACTTTGCCGCTGTTTGGCTTCAATTCCTTCCCATTTTTCATGGATAACCTGGAGATCCGTGGTGCCCACCCAGCATTTATCAGTTTTTCAGACAGCAAAGTTTCAGAGTTTCTGGTTTTGGTGTGAAAATCCCCGACATCTGCTCGGCAGGAGATGGGGTTGCTACCAAGCTCTGCTGTCAGATTCCTCGCCAACAAGCCCCGCGCCTTCATGTGGTTTGGGTTTTGCTTTTGAAACAGTTAATTCTGCTTTATTCCCCTCTCCCATAAAAGCTAAATTTAGCCGGGAGCTCCTCTAATCCCAACCATTTTATGGAAGCGACAGGGTTGTTAAAAAACAAAAAAAAATCACTCGAGGAAGGGAGTACAAACGTGTAAAGTAAGTGAGCACAGAGTTTTTTACATCCAATCTGTTGTTCACCACTCGGTCTCGGATGAGCAAGGGGGAAAAGCTGTTGTAAGGGAAGATCAAGCAGGCTACTCCAGAGACACGCGTAGGAGTAGCTACACACGGGTGGACACACACAGAGCGTAACGTTGTCGCGATACGACGCGAAATGAAAGCGCTGATGTCCAAGGCAAAAAGAGAAAAAGTTTATTTACAGATCTCAACATTTATAGAATGATGACCATGGATTGGAGGATGAAATTCTCCTCTCCAACCACACTGGTCAAACCAACGGTCCATCAAATCTCTAATCCTCCAGAAAAGAGTGCAAACCAATCATTATTGACATGAAAAGTGCGTGAGAAACTCCATGACAAAAACATAAATTGTCCTCTCCAACCACCCTGGTCAAACCAACAGTCCATCAGTTCTCTCCTCCAGAAAGGAATGCAAATAATCATTATTTGCGTGAGAAGTGCGTGAGAAGCTGAGTTACAAAAATATAAACATCAGAAGGCTTAGGAAAACTTCAGAAGAGCAGGACAACATCCCATCCTGGAATCAGGGCTCAGACAGAGGGATCCCAGCCCAGCTCACTGCATTGATATGAAAATTTTGTGACATTTTTAGGAAAATAGGCTGAGAGAGACCTGCTGAGGTCACTCCAGCCGTTCCCTGTCCCTCCGAGCAATCCTGAGCTCCCCAGCACATCCCTGATGCCAGGGATCACCTCAGGGAGAGCTTTGCCGTGGATTTAAATGGTCTCAGGATTTCAGGATTTCACCACAAAGAAATTACAGTAAAATGTTGGTCCTTCCTTACCTGGCCCTCAGCTTTTATCAAATCAGAAGATAAAGTTCTTCTACTTTGATAAAAGCTGAAGATGAAGTTATTCTGCTTTGAGAAATTTTTGCAGGAACCTGCCGAGACATCAATCAGTAGTTGGTGTGCTTAAAGCACCACTTTTCCAGACTTTCATGGGATCATGGAATGGTTTGGGTTGGAAGGGACCCTACAGCTCATTCGGTGCCACCCCAGTGACTCCACCACCTCCTGCCTCCAGGGAATGAACTCTGAAGGATTTTTAGGATGAAATTCCTCCTCGGGAGGGTGGAAAGGTTCTGGAATGAAATTCCCAGAGCAGCTGTGGCTGCCCCTGGATCCCTGGCAGTGTCCCAGGCCAGGTTAGACATTGGGGCTTGGAGCAGCCTGGGACAGTGGGAGGTGTCCCTGCCATGGCAGGGGTGGAATGAGATGATCCTTAAAATCCCTTCCACCCCAAAGTATCCCAAGATTCCATGATTCCAATTTTTAGAACTAAACCACCTGTGTTACCTCCTCTTTCTCAAGTAAGCTCCTTACAAAAAATACATTTCAGTTCTCACTTTCCACATCCATAGGAAAACTGCGTTATTTTGGGAAAATATCCCTGAATGTATCCTACAAAATAAACAGTGGGGCAAGAGCTCATTGCAATATCAGGGCAATTGTATTGGGGTGCCAAAATCCAGGAAAAATTAAAGGGAAAATCCTGCTCAGTTTTATCCCACTTGTGAGCAATCCCAGTGCAGATCCTGAGGCAGGGAAAGGTGGTGACACTTGCCAATGGAAAAGCTGGAGTGGGATTGGAATTTGTCACATATTTGGAAAGAAAAAAGGGGGAAAAGATCACTAAGGTGGGAAGTTTTTGTTTTTCCCAGTGTTGGACAGGGCTTGGAGCAACCTGGGATAGTGGAAGGTGTCCCTGCCCATGGATCTGGATGGGCTGTGAGGTCCCTCCCAGCCCAAAGCATTCCAGGATTCCATGGAAAAGGCACCCAAGGCTTGGTGCCCCTCCCGTGCCTCAGGGCAGGATCTGACCATGCTGGAGGCCAGAGGTGATCCCAGCTCAGGATTCCCAGTGATTCCAAGTGATGCTCAGTGCATTTGATGAACATCTGATGGGTTCCCAGCCCCATCAGAGCTGGGAACCAAACCCAGCACCCTAACATAGCGCCTTCTCCTTCTTTAGGGAATTTTGGAGGGGCAGAAGCCCAGAGTTGCATTTCTGGGGCCTGAGCTGCCCCTGAGGCACATTTTGAACACCAGAACTGTGACCTTTTTGATCCCATTATTACTGCTCTGACAAGGATGGATCCCGTGCTGTGTGCACTGGTGTCACCTTTTCCTTTCCCAATCCCATGGATTCCTTAGGGATTCTGCAGCTTTTCCCACCCACCCTCAGCTCTGGGGCCTTCACTTCAACTTTCCTCTCTGGGCACCCGTTGCCAGGGCCTGCCCACCCTGCCAAGGAAGGATTTTTCCCAACATCCCACCCAAACTTGTCATTTTTCAGTTTGAAGCCATTCCCTGTGTGCTGTCCCTGCAGCCCTCGGGAATTGTCTCTCTCCAGGGTTCCTGCAGCTCCTTCAGGCCCTGCAAGGCCACCCTGAGCTCAGCCCAAAGCTTCTCCTGGCCAGGCTGAACAATCCCAGCTGTGCCAGCCTTTCCTCCCAGCAGAGCTGCTCCAGCCCTCTGCTCATCCTGGGGCCTCCTCTGGGCTCTCTGCAGCAGCTCCAAATCCTTTTTATATCCCAAATTCTGGGCTGGAGCTTCTCTGCCTGTCTCCAGTGCAGTTTCCACATTTATTGGGAATAAACCCAGGCAGGAATGCTGTGGAAACGCACTCTGTGTCTTCCCCAGAGTCACAATATTCCTCTCTCCTGTTCCTTCCTGGAAATAAACTTCCAAGCCTCCATCTTCCTAAAAAGTTCAGGACATATCCTCCTGATTTTTCAGTTCAGCGCTGTCAAGCTGCAGCCTCAGAAATACCTGTCCTTTCCTGGATCTAATTTAGTCCAGGCTTTAAAAGAGACCACCCAGCTGGAGAAGGAAATCCTGTTATCTCCATCCTAATTGCTAAAGGATTTCATTTTTTTCCCTTCTGGAAAGCAGCCAGACGTGTGGTGGGATCCAAACCACTGAGAACTGAACAAAGACCACCAAAAAAACTCCTCCTCCACACAGGGAGCTCAAAAACAAGGAGCAGGCTGCCTGTGCCACCACGGGAAGCTGCAATTCAGCCTCCCAGTTGGAAACATTTTGCACCAGGTTCTTCATTTCTTGCTCAGTGCTGAGGGATCTGTAATTTCTTTGGTTTGAAACATCAGATTTCCTGATAAAATTGGGATTAGTCGATCCCTCCAATGTGTTTTCAATTTTTTCTTGGCCGTTTTTTCGTGCTGCTTTTTAAGGCTCTGCCGTGCTTTTATCTGCCATCAGAACTGTGGGGTTTTGATGTTGCAAAAAAAGCAGTTTTGGTAAATTTTGTGAAACCGTTGTTTTACACCGATGTTTGACACCCCTGGTGTGATTCCCGGCTCTGCAAATCCCTTTGGGCACAAATTCCAGCACCATCCCTGCCTGAGGCTTTCCAGCAGGGAATGCCAGGCCCTGGCTGGGCTGGGAAAGGGCTCCCAGCACCGATGGGGCCTCATATCCCATTTCCACCTGCCAGCCCAGCTTTCCTCTCCCTGAGGCTGCCCAGGGAAGGGCATGGAACTGGGAAGGGTCTGGAGAAATCCTGAGGGAGCTGAGGAAGGGGCTGGAGGCCCAGGAGGGGCTGAGGGAGCTGGGCAAGGGGCTGAGCCTGGAGCAAAGGAGGTTCAGGGGGGACCTTGTGGCTCTGCCAGGAGGGGCAGGGAAAAAATGAGAGGAAATGGCCTCAAATGGCACCAGGGGAGGCTCAGGGTGGAGATTGGGAAAGGAAATTTCCCTGGCAGAGCGCTCAGGCCTTGGGATGAGCTGCCCAGGGAGGTTTGCAGTCCCTGTCTGTGGCAGTGCTCAGGAGGAGGCTGGAGGTGGCCCTTGGGGACAGGGTTTGGGGTGCTGCTGGTGCTGCTGGGGTGGCCCTGGGGGATCCTCAGGGGCTCTTCCCACCTCGGTGATTCCATGAAATCCAAGCCAAAGGCCCCTGCACACCCACCAAACCTTCAGGGGGCCACAACTTCCAATCCATCTGCTCCCAGCCTCAGCACCTTGGGGGCTGTGAGGAGTCTCCAGGATGGTCCCTCCCATCCCAAGGTCAGGTTCCTGCAAAGCCCAAGGGATGAGATGAAGTTCAGGTGAGCTTTAGGGTGACAGTCTGGAGGTGGCCCTTGGGGACAGGGTTTGAGGTGATGCTGATGGCGCTCGGGTGGCACTGGGTGATCCTTGAGAGGCTTTTCCAGCTTTGTTGACCCTGGGATTCTGTAATTTTCCCCTTTACACCCTTTGGATGGAAGGAAAGCAGCAATCAGACCTCAGCAGAAGCACAGTGGGGCCACCCCTGATCTAAATCTGAATGATGTCAGTGGTTTGCACCAGCTCATGGCAGGGACAGCTTTAACAGGATTCTGGAGACAGTCAAGATGTTTAGGGAGCAGCTGGATGAAAAATTTCTTCCTCCCCACACACATTGGCCTTCACAGAAACAAAATTCATGAAACAAAATTCAGGGAAACAAAAAAAAAATGATTGCCCAGAGCAGCTGTGGCTGCCCCTGGATCCCTGGCAGTGCCCAAGGCCAGGTTGGACATTGGGGCTTGGAGCAGCCTGGGACAGTGGGAGGTGTCCTTGCCCATGGATGAGCTTTAAGGTCCCTTCAACCCAAAACATTCCTGGGTTCCAATTTTTTTTCGAAATTCTAAGTTTGAAAATAGCCATAAATCCATGAAATCCGGCCAAAATCTGCATTATTTCAGTGAGGAGAAAAAAAAAAAGTGACCCTAAAATTTTAAGCAGTTCTACCAAACAGAATTTCTTTAATTTTTATTCATCCCCCCTCCAAACTGTTGCCTCCTTGTCCCCACTTTTCCTTCCCTGTTTTTCTGGGGGACAGGAGCAATCCTGTTTCCTGCCAGCTCGGATATCTGACCCTGCCATCCGAGTGGCTGCTCCCGCATCTTCCCAACGGTTGTGTCAGAAAATCAATCCGTGACTTCAGCAAAATCCTGACACTTTCTCTGGCCTGTTAATAATTCATGGCCTCTCCTCTTCTTCAAAACTCTTTTTTTTTATTCCCCCTGAAGATAAACACCCTACAACACGCTCTGCTTTTAAGCATTTAAGTTTTATTGAAGTTAAAATAAAGTCCTGGAGGGGTTGGAGGTATTTTTAAGGAGGAAATCTCTGTGGTTGGTGATAAATAAGTCGGAGGGTGGAGGTTTTTTCACGGTGTGAGACTCTGCACTCAGAAGTGAAGCCGACTAATTCTGTATTTGCATAAACAGGATGGAATGGGGCAAATTAATTTCCTGTAGCAGCTTCTCGAGCTGGTGACAAGGTTGAGGGTGGGGAAGAAATGTTCTGATAATTGTGACAAACAGGAGTTAAAAACAGCAGGATTTTGGGGGGTAAAAATGGAGGAAAATAACTGGGAAATGCAGCAGAAAATACAACAAAAGCACCTGCAGATCCCCTACAAGCTATTTCATATAAAATATCAATTAAAGAATGCATTTAGGGGAGAGTTGCTCTGTTCCTCGATGATTTTTTCCATGGTGGTTCATAGAAAGGAAAGGAAGGAGGAAAAATCTCTTTCAGAACAGGAGCCAAGCAGTGTTCAACACATGAAGCATCCTGGAATACATAAAATAGGGATGTGACCTCCTAAGTTATCCATGATGGGATTTCCTATATCAAAGCCGAGATCACAGGCAAGTAAATTCATATCCTCTATAAAAAAAAATGGGAATTTTTCCAGGAGTTTCCCTCATCTATGCAGGGCAGAGCTTTCAAGGCCAAGCCGTAAATGGGAGATTTGTGAATTTGGGATTGTGGAGTTTATAAAAAGGCTCCTAAATTTCATTGAAGCCAGGGAAATCTTCTGTAGTTTGGCTAGAAGGGGAATATTGCTGGTCGGAACTTTTGGAGTGGAATAATTTATTTAACCTGCTGTTACCACCCAGCCCTGGGGTTTATTAGAAGCGCTGACCTCCTGTAAAGATAAAAAGCTGTAAAAACACCCTGAAAAATGGGTTTTGTTTCTTTGTCCTGCTTCAGTCTCATCCATCCAGATCTCTGGGTTTCCAGCAGCTTGGAGGAAGGAGATGCCCCAAATCTCTGTCAGTTTCTAACCACACAAAAATCCTCCTGCAGGGCTCCCCACGTGCCGCTGACAGAAATTGCGTTTCCGTACCTGGAGGACGTTCTAAATTTAAATCCTCTCAGCCTCCTGTAAATAACAATGAAATCCTGGGCCCTCAGGATTTTGAGTTTGAGACAACACTGGGTGGAAAACGCCTTTCCTTTGATGGCAGGATAAATGGAGAGTGTTTCCAGCTCGCGATGCTCCGAGGCCTCCGGCCCAATCAAGAGCGGAGCCCCAACTTCATGTCAGCGCAAGACGTTGTTAGCTGATATGTCAGAAAATCAATTAATTACTTTTAAGTAGCAGTTCAGAGTATCCACACAATCCTGCCCTGTGAATTATTAAAGAAAGCCGGGGTGAGTTCGCGCCGCTGTCGAAACCCCGGCTCGGAAGAAAGTGCAAAATGCTGCTCCTGCCCTCGAGCCTAATCAACGTGGCTGGGCAGGGAGCAGGAGCCAAAAGAGGGGGGGAAAGGGAGGATTCTGCCTCCCAAAGCAAAGCACCACAGACCTGGGATGGCTCCACGAATTCTGCTTTCACTGGAGGTGCAGTTCTCCAGATGGGAAAAATTGGAAGGGACTTGGGAGCAGAGAGGGCCTTCCCTGCCTTTCCAAAGCTTCCCTGAGGGATCTGCTGGGACTTTGTGCCCCCCTCGTTAGAAATTTTTACCTGGGTGATGCTTTAAGTTTTATCTTTGCTGTATTCCAGGCTCTGTGCTGCCCAGGGGTGCAGCTCTGAGCTCACAGTCAGGGTCACTCAGCTCTCTGCACACAGCAGGGACACAAAACAAATCCTTGTCCTGCTGCACACCAAGGACAACTGGGACAAGTTTTCAGGCCCAAAAGCACAAACAACAGGGGCTGAGGGGAGAAAACAACAAGGGTGGGACTGCATCACCTGGAGCTGGGATTGGACAATGAAACCCCAATGTGCAAATGGACCAAAACTTATGAAAGTGTGAGACCGGTCAGCCATTTTGGGTCCATTTTGTGACCATTTTGGGTCCATTTTTGTGTCCATTTTGGGCCCCTTTTGTGCAATTTTGTGACCATTTTGGGTCCACCTTGGGTGTAGCCCTGGCCAGGCTCTTGTCCTGCCCAAGGTGGATCCTTAAAGGCCTTTTTATAAATCCCTACTTTATTCTCTGGCTCTGTCCAGTCTCTGTTTCAGGTCAGCCTTCCCAAGGCATCAGGGATTGTCCCTGGATTGCTGAGGGGACACAGCCTGGCTGCTTTTCCTGTGGCTTGGTGTGTTGGAGCTCCATGGGGGAAGAAATCAGGGAAAATGGCTCTGAGATGGGATTGGGTTGGAGATTTGGGATTCGGTCTCTCCTTGTGGTGGAAAACTTCAGTGAGAAAGGTCTGGAGGGCACTGATGCCTTGGGAAGGCTGACCTGGAACAGAGACTGGACAGAGCTGGAGAATAAAGTAGAGATTTATTGAAAGGCCTTTAAGGGTACACCTTGGGCAGGACAGGGCCTGACCAGGGCTACACCCAAGGTGGGCACAAAATGGACACAAAACGGTCACAAAATGGACCCAAAATGGACGAAAAATGGACACAAAAGGGACACAAAATGGCTGACTGGTCATGAGGCCTTTTATAAGTTTTGGTCCATTTGCATCTTGGGGTTTCATTGTCCAATCCCAGCTCCAGGTGATGCAGTCCCACCCTTCTGTTTTCTCCCCTCAGCCCCCGTTGTTTGTGCTTTTGGGCCTGAAAACTTGTCCCAGTTGTCCTTGGTGTGCAGCAGGACAAGGATTTGTTTTGTGTCCCTGCTGTGTGCAGAGAGCTGAGTGACCCTGACTGTGAGCTCAGAGCTGCAGCCCTGGGCAGCACAGAGCCTGGAATACAGCAAAGATAAAACTGAAGGCATCAGCACCAGAAGCTCTTGAGTGAGGTTTTCCCATCAGTGTCACTGAGGCCAGGCAGGGTGCCTGGGGTAAATGCAGGATTTGCTGTGGAATTCTTTTCTTTTTGGATGGAAAATTCCATCCAAATCTGTGATGGACAACCCTCAGTCTTCTCCCTGCCCTCTTCTCCTTCTTCTGTCTGCCAGGAGCTTGGGAAGGGTTGGAATGGGAGCAAAAAGCATCCAAATAATCCAGATTTAGGCTCCACTTCCAGCACAGACACCAAGTTTGGTCCCGGGGGGGTTCCGTCCTGCCTTTAAATCCCTCACCAAAATTCCAACACCATTTGAGGCCTGGAAAATTGCTCTGTGAAGCTTCAGGAATGGAGTTTGCTCCAAAAACTGATGGGCTGTGGTGTATCTGTGATTTTTCCTCCTCATGCTCAGTGGAAATTTGGGCTCTGCAAGGTTCAGGTTCAGAATTCCCAGTTTGGTGCTTTCCAGGCATTGCAGAACTCAAATGACCCAAATTCCTGATGAATATTTGTCTCTGATGGTGTTTTTTGGCCTCTCGGGTGGTGATTTACAGATAATTAGCAGAACTTTGAAAAAGCCAATCCCAACCTGGGTCCTTCCAGCCAAACTCTGGATTTCAAACTTTGATCCCCTTCCTTTCCAAGTGGGAAGAGGAAAAAAAAATCATCCAAGGAGCGAAATGAAAAAAATCCTACCCTGAGGGTGCCCCAGGCAAAAAGAAAAGTCATGAAAACTTCAGCTTTTCACCAGAAGAATAAGGATTGGTTTTGACTGGAAAAGTTCTGTTCTTGCGGGGTGGGGCCGTTGGGTTAAATTCGAGAATATCCTGGAATTCCTGCAGCCAGGAGAAGCTGGGAGAGCTTCCATGGAGAACCTCCAACCTTCACCTCATCCTGGCCACATGGACAAATCCCAAATCCACCGGGAAGTTTAAATCCGCGTGGAAAACTTCCTGTGGGATCACAGGCGGGCAGGGCAGGAATCCTTCCATGAAATCCCAAAAATAAGATGGGGACAGAAATGTTGGTGGCCTCTTGGAATCTGGGTGGGGTTTGAATATTGATTTGTGGGGTTTTTTTTTAGCTGTGGGAAGGAATTCCTTCCTGGGAGGGTGGGGAGGGGCTGGGATGGAATTCCCAGAGTGGCTGTGGCTGCCCCTGGATCTCTGGAAGTGTCCAAGGCCAGCTTGGAAGCCACCTGAGATAGAGGAAAATGTCCTTGCCCATGGCACAGATTCGGATTCTGATTTTCTTGAAGGATTTTTCCAACCCAAACCATTCCGTGCTTCTAAGATGAAATCAAGAGGAAAATTCTAACCAAAAAAAAATTTCTTCTAAGATGAAATCAAGAGAAAATTCTAACAACAACAGAAAAAAAAAAAAAATCATAATTTTCTGTCAGGCGGGAGCAGTGGTTGGCTTGGTTCGGATTAATTTCCAGGGGTGGCATTGGATGATCCTTAAAATTCTTCTCAAAGTCTAAAATCCCTCTAAAAATCCCTTAAAAACCATTCCCAGGCCTGGTTTTCCAACCAGATCCAGACCGGCTTGAGTCCCTGGGTTGGTTTCTGTGCTGGTCCAGCTGCAGGGATGGGAGGGGAGCTGAGCTGACAGAAAATGTCATTAAAAAATGGGATAAAATTCAGATTTCAGTTGTTTCGGGATGGTTTAATTGTTTCCAGATGAACACTTTGGGATCTGTTTTTCCATCCTTTCCTTCCTCCATTCACCCCTGGTTTTATTCTTCCATGGAATTGCTGAATTCCATAGAAATGTGGCAGAATTTGTAGCCAGGAAGGAAAAATTCCCCTTTAAACACCACAGTGACCATCTCTCTGATTTTTAGGAAGAAAAACAGATTAGAAAAGATGCGGTGGGATGAGAAAATTTGATTTTCCCTTATAAAAATATGAAAAGCGAGGGCAGGGATCCCCCAGGGTTCAGCAGGTGCAGGAGATGATCTGGAAATCTGGATTTAAACTGGATTTTGGTCATTCTCCAGCTTTTCTCACTCTTGAAGCACTTTGGAATTTGGGAAAAAAAATGGGATAAAGTTCAGATTTCAATTTTTTCTGGATTAATTGTTTCTGGATGAACACTTTGGAATCTATTTTTCCATCCTTTCCTTCCTCTGTTCATCTCTGTGTTTGTTCCTCTATGCAATTGCTGAATTCCATAAAATGTGGCAGAATTTGTACCCAGGAAGGAAAAATTCCCTTTAAACACCGGAGTCACCATCAGTCTGATTTTTAGGAGGAAAAACAGATTAGGAAAGATGAGGTGGGAAAGGGCAGGGAATAAATTCTTGGGCTTTATTGTAGGAGATGGTGATGACCAAAAAAAAAAAAAAATTATAAAAAAAATTTTAAAAAATTTAAATTTTTGTTTATTTTTGAACACATCACAGGCAGCCCCAACCAAATGAAATTTCAGCTGTCCTTGCCAAATCTCCATTTTCCCCGGGAGAACGTGTCCACCTCCAGCGTTTCAGAGTGAAAACGCACAGAAATATCAACTTTATCCAAAAAAAACCCAACTTGGCATTTCCATTTCCCCAGGGAGATCCACCCCGAGCCCCTGGCCATGAAATTGATCTTCCAGAGAATTTGCTTCCAAAAAAGGGGTTCAGAACCCTCAGAAGGGACGTGGGGCTCCGAAACCGCTGCACGTCACCAACAGGACGTGTGCTCATCCTGCTCCAGTCTGAGTCACCCTTTTAGGGGATTTTTTGGGGTTGAGTTACGGGGTTTTGACAAAAATAGCAGAAATTGCGCTCGGAGGAGCCTAAAAAATGTTGGCGCTCACGGGGTGGAGCTGGCGGGGTTTGGTGATGTCTCCGAAATGGGATGGGCTGGGGAGGAATGTCGGAGAAAATTCCTATTTTTGATTGGGTTTTTGGGATATCAGAGCCCAGCATTGCAATAAGGAGACCAAACCTGAGAAATTTAATTGAAGAAATCTCAATTTATTCAAACATTAAAATGGATTTTTATGGGATCCCCATCACTTCTCAGTGAATATTCCAGGAAGGAAAAGTTAAATTCCCTTTTTTGGCTGTTTTTGGGATATCAGAGCCCACAGAAATCCAACATTTCAATAAGGAGCTCAAACCCCAAACCCTCATGTTTGAGGAACTTAAATAAGAAATATCCCTTTTATTCAAGCATTAAAAGGGATTTTTGTAGGGATCCCATTATTTCCCAACATTCCTGCCTTGAATATTCCAGGAGGGAAAAGTTAAATTCCCTTTTTTGGGGTTTGTTTTTTGGGATATCAGAGCCCACAGAAATCCAACATTTACATAGGGATCCCAAACCCTCATATTTGACAAATTTAAATGAAGAAATCTCAATTTATTCAAAGGGATTTTTATGGGGCGCCCATCATTTCCCAACGTTCCTGCCTTGAATATTCCAGGAAGGAAAAGATAAATTCCATTTTTTGGGCTGTTTTTGGGATATCAGAGCCCACAGAAATCCAACATTTCAATAAGGAGCCCAAATCCTCCTGTTTGAGAAATTTAATTGAAGAAATCTCAATTTATTCAAACATTAAAATGGATTTTTATGGGAACCCCATCACTTCCCAGTGAATATTCCAGGAAGGGAAAGTTAAATTTCCTTTTTTGGGCTGTTTTTGGGATATCAGAGCCCAGCATTTCAATAAGGAGCCCAAACCCTTGTATTTGAGAAATTGAAATTAAGATATCTCAATTTATCCAAGCATTAAAAGGGATTTTTGTAGGGATCCCATCAATTCCCAACATTCCTGCCTTGAATATTCCAGGAGGGAAAAGTTAAATTCCAATTTTTGGGGTTTGTTTTTTGGGATATCAGAGCCCACAGAAATCCAACATTTACATAGGGATCCCAAACCCTCATATTTGACAAATTTAAATGAAGAAATCTCAATTTATTCAAAGGGATTTTTGTGGGAACCCCATCACTTCCCAACGTTCCTGCCTTGAATAGTCCAGGAAGGAAAAGTTAAATTCCCTTTTTGGGGATTTTTTTGGGGATATCAGAGCCCACAGAAATCCAACATTTCAATAAGGAGCCCAAATCCTCCTGTTTGAGAAATTTAATTGAAGAAATCTCAATTTATTCAAACATTAAAATGGATTTTTATGGGAACCCCATCACTTCCCAGTGAATATTCCAGGAAGGAAAAGTTAAATTCCATTTTTTGGGCTGTTTTTTGGGATATCAGAGCCCAGCATTTCAATAAGGAGCCCAAACACTTGTATTTGAGAAATATAAATTATCTTAATTTATCCAAGCGTTAAAAGGGATTTTTGTAGGGATCCCATAAATTCCCAACATTCCTGCCTTGAATATTCCAGGAAGGAAACGATAAATTCCATTTTTTGGGATATCAGAGCCCAGCATTGCAATGAGGAGCCCAAATCTGAGAAATTTAATTGAAGAAATCTCAATTTATTCAAGCATTCAAAGGGATTTTTATGGGGAGCCCAAACCCTCCTGTTTGAGAAATTTAAATGAAGAAATATCCATTTATTCAAATATTAAAATGGATATTTATGGGAACCCCATCATTTCTCAGCATTCCTGCCTTGAATATTCCAGGAAGGAAAAATTAAATTCCAATTTTTTGGGGGTTTTTTTTGGGATATCAGAGCCCACAGAAATCCAACATTTCAATAAGGAGCCCAAACCCTCATATTTGAGAAATTTAAATGAAGAAATCTCAATTTATGCAAACATTAAAATGGATTTTTATGGGAACCCCATCACTTCCCAGTGAATATTCCAGGAAGGGAAAGTTAAATTCCCTTTTTTGGGTTGGTTTTTGGGATATCAGAGCCCAGCATTTCAATAAGGAGCCCAAATCCTTGTATTTGAGAAATATAAATTAAGATATCTCAATTTATCCAAGCGTTAAAAGAGATTTTTGTAGGGATCCCATTATTTCCCAACATTCCTGCCTTGAATATTCCAGGAAGGAAAAATTAAATTCACATTTTTTGGGTTTTTTTTTTTTTTGGGGATATCAGAGCCCACAGAAATCCAACATTTACATAGGGATCCCAAACCTTCATATTTGATAAATTTAAATTAAGAAATATCCATTTATTCAAACATTCAAAGGGATTTTTATGGGGTACCCATCATTTCCCAACATTCCTGCCTTGAATATTCCAGGAAGGAAAAATTAAATTCCCTTTTTGGGGATTTTTCTGGAGATATCAGAGCCCACAGAAATCCAACATTTCAATAAGGAGCCCAAACCCTCATATTTGAGAAATTTAAATTAAGAAATGTCAATTTATTCAAACATTAAAATGGATTTTTATGGGAACCCCATCACTTCCCAGTGAATATTCCAGGAAGGAAAAGTTAAATTCCATTTTTTGGGCTGTTTCTGGGATATCAGAGCCCAGCATTACAATAAGGAGCCCAAACCCTTGTATTTGAGAAATTGAAATTAAGATATCTCAATTTATCCAAGCGTTAAAAGAGATTTTTGTAGGAATCCCATTATTTCCCAACATTCCTCCCTTGAATATTCCAGGAAGGAAAAGTTAAATTCCAATTTTTGGGGTTTTTTTTTTTGGGATAAAGAGCCCACAGAAATCCAACATTTCAATAAGGAGCCCAAACCCTCATATTTGACAAATTTAAATGAAGAAATCTCAATTTATTCAAAGGGATTTTTGTGGGAACCCCATCACTTCCCAACGTTCCTGCCTTGAATATTCCAGGAAGGAAAAGTTAAATTCCCTTTTTGGGGTTTGTTTTTTGGGATATCAGAGCCCACAGAAATCCAGCATTTCAATAAGGAGCCCAAACCCTCATATTTGAGAAATTTAAATTAAGAAACCTCAATTTATTCAAACATTAAAATGGATTTTTATGGGAACCCCATCACTTCCCAGTGAATATTCCAGGAAGGGAAAGTTAAATTCCCTTTTTTGGGTTGGTTTTTGGGATATCAGAGCCCAGTATTTCAATAAGGAGCCCAAACCCTCATATTTGAGAAATTTAAATGAAGAAATATCGGTTTATTCAAAGGGATTTTTGTGGGATCCCCATCACATCCCAACATTCCTACCTTGAATATTCCAGGAAAAATAACTTTTTCTTGGCATGGAATGTTTGGGACTGGAGTCCTGCACTCCAGGAGCAAAATTTGAGGAGATAAAATCCTGATTTTTGATATGGGCAGGGCTGGGTTTTAATCTTTTGGAAAGCTCCGAGTGAAACCGAATTTCCATTTTCCTTTTATTTGATGGTGATGGAACCATCAAAAGGCCCAGAATTCCCAATTATTTCCACGTTTTTGTTGTTTAAAACCAGGTTTAAAAGGCCAAAAAATCTCTTTTCCTTCAGGAAGAGTTGGCTCACAACTAAATTCTGGATCAACGGTGGAAAAAGTGGGAAAAAAAGTGGAAAAAGAAGGAAAAAAAAGAAAAATAAGAAAAAATAAGAGAAATTAGGAAAAAAATTAAGAAAAAAATAAGAAAAAATAAGAAAAATCAGGGAAAAATAAGAAAAATTAGGGAAAAAAATAAGAAAAATTAGGGAAAAAATAAGAAAAATAAGAAAAAATAAGAAAAAATAAGAAAAGTAAGAAAAAATAAGAAAAAAACCAAGAAAAATAAGAAAAAATAAGAAAAAAATAAGAAAAAAAAGAAAAAATAAGAAAAAATAAGAAAAATCAGGGGAAAATTAGGGAAAAAATAAGAAAAATAAGAAAAACAAGAAAAAAAGGAAAAAAAAGAAAAAATTAAGAAAAAAGGAAAAAAGAGAAAAAAATAAGGAAAAAAGGGAAAAAAAAGAAAAAATAAGAAAAAAAAAGAAAAAATAGGAAAAAAAAGAAAAAAATAAGAGAAAATAGGAAAAATAAGAAAAAAAAAAAAGAATAATTCATTTTTTCAGCTCTCAAAACCTTGTCCCCATCCCTGCTAGCTCCAGGCTGAGTTTGTGATTTCAAAAGTGACAAAATTTTGCTGAAATTTCACTTACGGAACTCACATGAGCATCTTTGCACTCCCAAAAGCGTTTCCCTCATCAATTTTTTCCCAAAAAACCCCCAAAATAACCAAAAAAAACCGGAAAAAAAATTTTTTTTCCACTTTCATCAATTCTCTGCCAAATCAGATATTTTATTTAGGAATTAAATAAAATTCACCCCTCCTGTGGCTGGAATTTCATTTTTCCCTGCGGCTCGGCTGCCCCGCCGTTCCTTATCTCCATCCAAATACCCCGCGTTGATAACGGGAGGAAAAAGAAGGGAAAACTGATAATAATTCATAAAAACCCAGAGAAAACCGAGCCCTGGAGGAATTTTGGAGATAGCAGCTCCAGGATTTATCTGCCCTGGAGCAGAGGAAACATCTTGGGGGCGGCTGATGAAATTTCACCCAAAATCTTCTTGTGACGGTTCAAAAATGTCCCAGGCAGGGTTGGGTGAGAGTTTGGGTTCCGTCATTTCGTGGTTTGGCTTTTTTCCCTGCTCTTCCCAGCCTTGGCCTGTTTTTTAATCCTTTATTCCTTCGTTTTTCCCTTCAAAACGACGAAAATATTTTGTATTTTCCATTTTTAAATTATTTTCTTGTGGTTTTTCCTCCTTTGTTCCTTTGTTTTTCCCTCCAAAACAACAAAACTTTTGTATTTTCCAATTTTTGTTTCATTTTCCTGTTTTTTTCTCCTTTATTCCTTCGTATTTCCCTTCAAAACTACAAAAATCTTTTGTATTTTCCAATTTTTGTTTTATTTTCCTGGTTCTTCTCCTTTATTCCTTCGTTTTTCCCTTCAAAACGACGAAAATATTTTGTATTTTCCATTTTTAAATTATTTTCTTGTGGTTTTTCCTCCTTTGTTCCTTTGTTTTTCCCTCCAAAATGACAAAACTTTTGTATTTTCCAATTTTTGTTTTATTTTCCTGGTTCTTCTCCTTTATTCCTTCGTTTTTCCCTTCAAAACGACGAAAATATTTTGTATTTTCCATTTTTTTTATTATTTTCTTGTGGTTTTTCCTCCTTTGTTCCTTCGTTTTTCCCTTTGAAACAGCCAAATTCTTTGTATTTTCCATTTGTTGTTTTATTTTCCTGTTTTTTTCTCCTTTATTCCTTCGTTTTTCCCTTCAAAACGACGAAAATCTTTTGTATTTTCCATTTTTGTTTCATTTTCTTGTTTTTCCTCCTTTATCCCTTCGTATTTCCCTTCAAAACGACGAAAATATTTTGTATTTTCCATTTTTAAAATTATTTTCTTGTGGTTTTTCCTCCTTTGTTCCTTTGTTTTCTCTTCAAATAACAAAATTCTTTTGTATTTTCCATTTTTGTTTCATTTTCCTGTTTCTTCTCCTTTATTCCTTCGTATTTCCTTTCAAAACGACAAAAATCTTTTGTATTTTCCATTTTTTTATTATTCTCTTGTGGTTTTTCCTCCTTTGTTCCTTCATTTTTCCCTCCAAAATGACAAAACTTTTGTATTTTCCAATTTTTGTTTCATTTTCCTGTTTTTTTCTCCTTTATTCCTTCGTTTTTCCCTTCAAAAGACAAAAATCTTTTGTATTTTCCATTTTTTTTATTATTTTCTTGTGGTTTTTCCTCCTTTCTTCCTTCATTTTTCCCTTTGAAACAACAAAACTCTTCTGTATTTTCCATTTTTTATTTTCCTGGTTTTTCTCTTTTATTCCTTATTTTTTCCCCCAAAACTACAAAAATCTTTTGTATTTTCCAATTTTTGTTTTATTTTCCTGGTTCTTCTCCTTTATTCCTTCGTTTTTCCCTTCAAAACGACGAAAATATTTTGTATTTTCCATTTTTAAATTATTTTCTTGTGGTTTTTCCTCCTTTGTTCCTTTGTTTTCCCTTCAAACAACAAAACTCTTTTGTATTTTCCAATTTTTGTTTCATTTTCCTGTTTCTTCTCCTTTATTCCTTTGTTTTTCCCTCTGAAACAACAAATCTTCCATCTTTTCTTTTTTTTTTTGATTTTCCTGTTTTTTCTCCTTTATTCTTTCGTTTTTCCCTTCAAAACGACAAAAATCTTTTGTATTTTCCATTTTTTTATTATTTTCTTGTGGTTTTTCCACCTTTGTTCCTTCGTTTTTCCCTTCGAAACAGCAAAATTCTTTTTATTTTCCAATTTTTGTTTCATTTTCCTGTTTTTTCTCCTTTATTCCTTCATTTTTCCCTTCAAAACGACAAAAATCTTTTGTATTTTCCATTTTTAAAATTATTTTCTTGTGGTTTTTCCTCCTTTCTTCCTTCATTTTTCCCTTTGAAACAACAAAACTCTTCTGTATTTTCCATTTTTTATTTTCCTGGTTTTTCTCTTTTATTCCTTATTTTTTCCCCCAAAACTACAAAAATCTTTTGTATTTTCCATTTTTGTTTCATTTTCCTGTTTTTTTTCTCCTTTATTCCTTCGTATTTCCCTTCAAAACAACAAAAATCTTTTGTATTTTCCATTTTTAAATTATTTTCTTGTGGTTTTTCCTCCTTTGTTCCTTCATTTTTCCTTTCAAAACAGC
The DNA here is from genome assembly GCA_021534815.1 of Acrocephalus arundinaceus. Taxonomy (NCBI): domain Eukaryota; kingdom Metazoa; phylum Chordata; class Aves; order Passeriformes; family Sylviidae; genus Acrocephalus; species Acrocephalus arundinaceus. The sequence continues at coordinate 258,374 of JAJEOU010000291.1, forward strand.
AAAATTCTTCATATTTTCCATTTTTTTGTTTTTTTCTTGCTTTTTTTCTCTTTTATTCCTTTGCTTTTCCCTTCAAAACAATAAAACTCTTTCGTATTTTCCAATTTTTGTTTCATTTTCCTGGTTTTTTCTCCTTTATTCCTTCATTTTTCCCTTCAAAACAACCAAACTCTTTCGTATTTTCCATTTTCTGTTTTATTTTCCTGTCCATTCCCAGAGCAGCAAAAAATTCCTGGATGGGCCTTTCCCAAAATTCCAATTTTTCCATCATTTCTTTTTCCACCCTGGTGAAAGAATTCCTGTGATCCCCACTGAAAACTGAAAATTAAAAAAAAAAAAATTAAAAATTGAAAATTCCACTTTCAATTTTTGGCTTTTCCTGGAAAAAGCTTTTCCAGCTTTGGTTCTTTCCTTGGAAAAGTTGGAACCCAAAATTTTTCCCCAATTTATTCCAGCGTTTGTAGGGAATTGGGAGTTTGGGCGTTTTTAAGGAAATTATATTTAAAATGTGAATGTGAAAGGTGCAAACCCCACCACTGTTTGTTCCCAAATATTTTCCCCAATTTTGTTGGAAAAATCCTGGAATTTGGGAAACACGAGCAAAAAAAACCCCCAAAAAACCCCCCCAAAAAACCTCAAAAAATTTAAAATAAAATAAAATAAAATAAAATAAAATAAAATAAAACAAAATAAAATATAAAATAAAATAAAATAAAATAAAACAAAATGAAATGAAATAAAATAAAATAAAATAAAATAAAATAAAACAAAACAAAACAAAATAAAATAAAATAAAACAAAACAAAACAAAATAAAATAAAATAAAATAAAATAAAATAAAATAAAACAAAACAAAACAAAATAAAATAAAATAAAATAAAATAAAATAAAACAAAATAAAATAAAATAAATAAAATAAAATAAAATAAAATAAAATAAAATAAAACAAAATAAAATAAAATAAAACAAAACAAAATAAAACAAAACAAAACAAAACAAAATAAAATAAAATAAAATAAAACAAAACAAAACAAAACAAAACAAAACAAAATAAAATAAAATAAAACAAAACAAAACAAAACAAAATTAAATTAAATTAAATTAAATTAAATTAAAATAATTTTAAAAGCCCAACAGAAACACAAAACTCCCCAAACAAAACAAACAAAAAAAAACCCCAAAATACCAAACCTCTCCCCACATCAGTCACAATTTTGGTAAATTTTATTATCCACAAACAACTTCTCCTCTTTGATTTGGCGGCTTCTTTTATCCCTGTGATCACCTCTGTGATTTTTAGGAGGAAAAATAAATTAGGAAAGATGAGCTGAGGGAATAAATTTGATTTTCCCTTATAAAAATAGGAAAAGCGAGGGCAGGGATCCCCCAGGGATCAGCAGGTGCAGGAGATGCTCTGGAAATCGGGATTTAAACTGGATTTAAACTGGATTTAAACTGGATTTAATCTGGATTTAAACTGGATTTAATCTGGATTTAAACTGGATTTAAACTGGATTTAAACTGGATTTAAACTGGATTTAAACTGGATTTAAACTGGATTTAAACTGGATTTAAACTGGATTTTAACTGGATTTAAACTGGATTTTAACTGGATTTAAACTGGATTTAATCTGGATTTAAACTGGATTTAATCTGGATTTAAACTCGATTTGGGTCATCCTCCAGCTTTTCTCACTCCTTTATTGGGAAAGTTGGGCAAAAAATGGGATAAAATTCAGATTTTTGGGATTTTTTCTGGGTGGTTTAATTGTTTCTGGATGAACACTTTGGGATCTGTTTTTCCATCCTTTCCTTCTTCCATTCATCCCTGTGTTTATTCTTCCATGGAATTGCTGAATTCCATAAAATGTGGCAGAATTTGTACCCAGGACGGAAAAATTCAGGATTTTGGCCGTTCTCCAACTTTTCTCACTCTTGCAGAATTTTGGAAGTTGGGCAAAAAATGGGATAAAATTCAGAGTGTGAATTTTCCATCCTTTTCTTCCTCTATTATTTATTCCTCCATGAATTCCCTGAAATCTGCTGAATTCCTTTAAAAATGTGACAGAATTTGACAAATTCCCCTTAAACACCACAGCTTTGAGGGTTGGAATCATTTTTCCTCCAGAAGAATTTCAGATCTTGACTCAGATTTAGGAATTTATTCCCATTCCCTGGAATTATTCCCATGGAATGAGGGGTGAGGTGGGAAAAAAAAAATCTCCGTCTTTTTAATAAATTATTTTAAATAATTTTTAATAAATATTTTTTAAATTAATGAATTAATTTTAAAATTAATTAATGAATTAATTTTAAAATTAAATAATGAATTAATTTTAAAAATATTTAAGATAAATATACCTTAAAAATATTGATAAAGATACCTTAAAAATATTTAAGATATTTTCATTATACCAAGGTGTTGTCGGGGCCTATAAAACCTCGTGAGCATCATTTTAATTACTGGAAGGAGATCCCTGAACACCCCAAAACTCAAAAAAAACCCACAAAAATTTTTGGAAATCCCAAATTTCTCCCTCCCTGCCCAACTTTAAACCCCAATCCTCACCTCCTTCCACTGGAAAAAAATAAAAAACCATGCGAGAAATGAGAATTACTCGTCCAGAAACGCCTGAGGCAAAAAAAAAAAAAAACACAGAGAGATGGAGAGGGAGGGAGAGGAGAGGAGGGGAAATCTCCTGTGAGTTTGGTTAGTGCAGGGAATAAAAAAATCAACATTTTACCCTACGTGTGGCTGGATGGCGATTTTCCATTTGCTGCCGGTGAACGATGAGCCCGAGGAGGGGAGGGAAAGGCAAAGCTGGGCCCGGCTCGGGGTCAGTCCCTGCCAGGCTCCTGCAGGGTTTGGGGCAGCCCCAAAAACCCCAAAAATGAACCCCGGGCCCCTGGGGTGGGCAGCGCCCCTGGCCTGGAGCGTGTGCCTGGTGAGGAATGGCAGAGCGGCCCCGGGATTCTACGGTAATGATTCTTTTTTTAATTTGATAAAAATTCTCTGTTTTCTTTGGTAAAAATAATTGATTTTCGTTTGTAAAGAGTCTTTTCTTTGCTAGAAATTCTTTCTTTTCTTTGATAAGATTCTTCATTATCTTTGGTAAAGATTCTTCATTTTCTTTGGTAAAGATTCTTCATTTTCTTTGGTAAAGATCCTTTATTTTCCCCGAGTTTTCCTTCATGATTGAGTGGGGGTTAATGGCAAGAATTGGGGTTTGGGCATCTCTGAACCCTAAAAATGAATCCCGGGCACTTTGGGTTGGATTTCCCCCCTCTTGGATCATGCACCTGATGAGGAAAAGCAGATTTAGTTGGTAAAGATTGGGTTTGTTTGGTAAAAATCCTTTATTTTCTTTGGTAAAAGTAATTCATTTTCTTTAGTAAAGATTCTTCTTTTTGTGGTAAAGATTCTTTCTTTTCTTGGATAAAAAAATCCTTCTTTTCTTTGATAAGATTCTTTCTCTTCTTTGGTAAAGATTCTTTATTTTCTTTGGTAAAGATCCTTTATTTTCCCCAAGTTTTCCTTCATGATTGAGTGTGGGTTAATGGCAAGAATTGGGGCTTGGGCATCTCTGAACCCTAAAAATGAATCCCGGGCACTTTAGGTTGGATTTTCCCTCTCTTGGACCTGATGAGGAAAAGCAGATTTGGTTGGTAAAGGTTGGGCTTGTTTGGCAAAACCTCTTTATTTTATTTCTTAGAAATACCTTATTTTCTTTGGTAGAAATTCCTTCTTTTCCTTGGTAAAATTCCTTTATTTTTCTTGGTAAAGATTCTTTATTTTCTGTGGTTAAAATTCCTTCTTTTCTTTGGTAAGGATCCTTTATTTTCTTTTCCAAAAGTTTTCCTTTGTGGTGGAGTGAGGATTACGAGCAAGAACTGGGGGGGCTTCCTGCAGGGTTTGGGCATCTCTGAAACCCAAAAATGAACCCTGGGCCCCTGGGGTGGGCAGCGCCCCTGGCCTGGAGCGTGTGCCTGGTGAGGAACGGCAGAGCGGCCCCGGCCTTCTACGGTAATGATTCTTTTTTTAATTTGATAAAAATTCTCTGTTTTCTTTGGTAAAATTTCCTTTCTTTTCTTTGGTAAAGAGTCTTTTCTTTGCTAGAAATTCTTTCTTTTCTTTGATAAGAGTCTTCATTTTCTTTGGTAAAAATTCTTTAGTTTCTATGATAAAAACTCCTTATTTTCTATGGTAAAGATTCTTCATTTTCTTTGGTAAAGATCCTTTATTTTCCCTGAGTTTTCCTTCATGATTGAGTGTGGGTTAATGGCAAGAATTGGGGCTTGGGCATCTCTGAACCCCAAAAATGAACCCTGGGCACTTGGGATTGGATTTCCCCTTTCTTGGAGTGTGTGCCTGATGGGGAAAAGCAGATTTGGATGGGGAAGGTTCTTTCTTTTCTTGGATAAAAATTTCTTCTTTTCTTTGGTAAAAACCTTTTCTTTTCTATGGTAAAGATTATTTTTTCCTCAAGTTTTCTTTGGTGATGGAGTGGGGGTTAACAGCAAGAATTGGGGTTTAGGCAGCTCTGAACTTGCAGGTTTGGGTATCTCTGAATCCCAAAAATGAACCCCGGACACTTTGGGTTGGATTTCCCATTCCTGCAGTGAACGCCTGATGGGGAAAAGCAGATTTGGTTGGTGAAGATTCTGTATTTTCTTTGGTAAAAATTCTCTATTTTATTTGGTAAAGATCCTTATTTTCTTTGGTAGAAATAATTTATTTTCTTTAGTAAAGATTCTTCTTTTTTTGGTAAAGGTTCTGTATTTTCTTGGATAAAAATTCCTTCTTTTCTTTGGTAAAGATTCTTCATTTTCTTTGGTAAAGATCCTTTATTTTCTTCGGTAAAGATTCTTTCTTTTCCTCAAGTTTTCATTTGTCATGGAGAGGGGGTTGACAGCAAGGATTGGGGTTTGAGCATCTCTGAACCCTAAAAATGAACCCCGGGGCACTTTGGGTTGGATTTCCCTGTCCTGGAGGAGCGTTTTGTGCTGGGAATAAACAAATATTTCTGGAATATTGCAGTGCACATTCGTGGTGATAATTCAGATTATTCCCACGTAAAAATCCTGCCCAGACTCTTTGTGCTGGGTAAGAAAAAATCTAAAATTGAGGTGGTTCCCATCCCTGATTTCAGAACTGGAGGAAAATCAGATTTTTAAATGTCCTGGTGCTCTAAAATGAACTTTGCAGTTGATTTTGCCTGGAGGGTGTCAGGTGCAGCATCTGAATTTTGGAAATCCAATTTTTGGAATTCCTGTTTACATCTGGATTTTGGAATTCGTTTTTAGAATTCCTGTTTTTGGAAATCCTGTTTTTGGAATTCCAGACTTTGGGAATCAGGCCCTGGACCAGCTCTGGGGCTGACCCTGCCCAGCTTTGTTCCCTGCACAGGAAATTTCCTTTCCCAAGGGGAGCCATGGTTTGGAGTTGAAGTTCAGGGAGGTGTGTATTAAAAATAAAAATCGTTCTGGGGTAATCTTGAACCAAATATTTCTGGAATATTTCTGTGCACAGATTTGATGTTGTGGTGATAATTCAGATTATTCCCACCTAAAAATCCTGCCAGGACTCTTTGTGCTGGCTAAAAAAGAGCTGAAATTAAAGTGGTTCCAGTCCCTGATTTCAGAAGTGGAGGAAAATCAAAATTTTAAATGTCCTGGTGCTCTAAAATGAACTTTGCAGTTGCTTTTGCCTGGAGGGTGTCAGGTGCAACATCTGGATTTTGGAAATCCAGGTTTTGGAATTCCAGTTTTTGAAATCCCAGTTTTGGGAATCCAGATTTTGGGAATCAGGCCCCGGACCCGCTCTGGGGCTGACCCTGCCCAGCTTTGTTCCCTGCCCAGGAAATTTCCTTTCCCAAGGGGTGGGCATGGGTTGGAGTTGAAGTTCAGGGAGTTAGAAATGAAAATAATTCTGGGGTAATCTTGAACCAAATATTTCTGAAATATTGCTGGGACAGATTTGACATTGTGGTGATAATTCAGATTATTCCCACCTAAAAATCCTGCCTAGACTCTTTGTGCTGGCTAAAAAAGAGCTAAAATTAAAGTGGTTCCAGTCCCTGATTTCAGAACTGGAGGAAAATCAGATTTTTAAATGTCCTGGTGCTCTAAAATGAACTTTGCAGGTGATTTTGCCTTGTGTGTCACAGGTGCATTTTGGAAATCCAGTTTTTGGAATTCCTGTTTTGGGAATTCCTGGTGCTCAGGACACTGCAGGGACAAGAGATCAATCCAAAATTCCCAGGTTCTCAGGAGAGGTGCTTTGTGCAGGGAATAAACCAAATATTTCTTTATTTTTCCAGTGCACAGATTTGATATTGTGGCGATAATTCAGGATTAAAAAATCCTGCCAGAATTTTTTGTGCTGGGTAAGAAAAAATCTAAAATTGAGGTGGTTCCAGTCCCTGATTTCAGAAGTGGAGGAAAATCAGATTTTTAAATGTCCTGGTGCCCTAAAATGAACTTTGAAGTTGATTTTGCCTTTTTGGTATCAAGTCCAACATCTGGATTTTGGAAATCCAGATTTTGGAAATCCAGATTTTGGAAATCCAGGTTTTGGAATTCCAGACTTTGGGAATCAGGCCCTGCACCTGCTCTGGGGCTGACCCTGCCCAGCTTTGTTCCCTGCCCAGGAAATTTCCTTTCCCAAGGGGTGGGCATGGTTTGGAGTTGGTGTTCAGGGAGGTGTGTATTAAAAATAAAAATCGTTCTGGGGTAATCTTGAACCAAATATTTCTGGAATATTTCTGTGCACAGGTTTGACATTGTGGTGATAATTCAGATTATTCCCACCTAAAAGTCCTGCCAGGGCTCTTTGTGCTGGCTAAAACCAGCTAAAATTAAAGTGGTTCCAGTCCCTGATTTCAGAAGTGGAGGAAAATCAGATTTGAAATGTCCTGGTGCTCTAAAATGAACTTTGCAGGTGATTTTGATTTGTAGGTGTCAGGTGCAACATCTGGATTTGGGAAATTCTGTTCTTAGAATTCCAATTTTTGGAATTCCTGTTTTTAGAAATCCAGTTTTTTGAATTCCAATTTTTGGAAATCCAGTTTTTGGAAATCCAGATTTTGGAAATCCCAGTTTTGGGAATCCAGATTTTGGGAATCAGGCCCTGGACCCGCTCTGGGGCTGACCCTGCCCAGCTTTGTTCCCTGCACAGGGAATTTCCTTTCCCAAGGGGTGAGCATGGCTTGGAGTTGGTGTTCAGGGAGTTAGAAATGAAAATAGTTCTGGGGTAATCTTGAAACAAATATTTCTGGAATATTTCTGTGCACAGGTTTGATGTTGTGGTGATAATTCAGATTATTCCCACCAAAAAATCCTGCCCAGACTCTTTGTGCTGGCTAAAAAAAAAAGCTGAAATTAAAGTGGTTCCAGTCCCTGATTTCAGAACTTGAGGAAAATCAGATTTTTAAATGTCCTGGTGCTCTAAAATGAACTTTGCAGTTGTTTTTGCCTGGAGGGTGTCAGGTGCAGCATCTGAATTCTGGAAATCCAATTTTTGGAATTCCTGTTTACATCTGGATTTTGGAATTCGTTTTTAGAATTCCTGTTTTTGGAAATCCTGTTTTTGGAATTCCAGACTTTGGGAATCAGGCCCTGGACCAGCTCTGGGGCTGACCCTGCCCAGCTTTGTTCCCTGCACAGGGAATTTCCTTTCCCAAGGGGTGGTTATGGTTTGGAGTTGGTGTTCAGGGAGTTCTGGATTATTTCTGTGAGGTTTGGATGGGTTTAGGGCAGGGAGAGGGGATAGGAAAAGCAATTTGTGGAATTTGTGGAATTCCAGAGCTTTGTCACAGATTGGGTGGAAATGAGGGAGCAGAGAGCCAGGATAAATTCAGGATCAGGGTTTGGGGGAAAAGGAGGCACCAGAGAGGACAAAATCCCTACAAAATTCCCTAAAAATTCCCAGGAAAAGGGACAGGAGAGGCCTCAGGATCCTCACTGGGATGTGGGATTGACCTGGATTACCCTGGATCACCTTTCCCCCTCCCTGGAACCTCTGATCCCACCCTGGCACCCAAATCTCTGATCCCACCCTGGCATTCAAATCCCATCCCTGGCACCCAAATCCCACCCTGGCACTCAAATCTCCTCTGACCCCATCCCTGGCACTCAAATCCCATCCCTGGCACTCAAATCCCATCCCTGGCACCCAAATCCCATCCCTGGCACCCAAATCCCATCCCTGGCACCCAAATCTCCTCTGACCCCATCCCTGGCACTCAAATCCCATCCCTGGCACCCAAATCTCCTCTGACCCCATCCCTGGCACTCAAATCCCATCCCTGGCACTCAAATCCCACCCTGGCACTCAAATCTCCTCTGACCCCATCCCTGGCACCCAAATCTCCTCTGATCCCATCCCTGGCACTCAAATCCCATCCCTGGCACCCAAATCCCATCCCTGGCATTCAAATCCCATCCCTGGCACCCAAATCCCATCCCTGGCACTCAAATCTCCTCTGACCCCATCCCTGGCACTCAAATCTCCTCTGATCCCATCCCTGGCACTCAAATCCCATCCCTGGCACTCAAATCCCATCCCTGGCACCCAAATCTCCTCTGATCCCATCCCTGGCATTCAAATCCCATCCCTGGCACCCAAATCTCTGATCCCATCCCTGGCACTCAGATCCCACCTGGAATAAAGAGGAGCAGAGGCTTTAATTGGAATTTTCCCTTCCCTGAATCCTGGGGCAGATCCTTGGTGGGGATCCAAGGCAGTGGGGACAAACCTGGCAGGTTCAAAATATTCCAGACAAAAAATCCAACCAACCAAACAACCAAAAAAACCTGTAAAAAACAAACAAACAAAAAAAACCCCAAAACAAAACAAAAAAAAACCCCAAAACCAAAATAAAACCCAAAACCAAAACCAAACCAAATAAAAAACAAAAAAAAAAAGACACCAAAAAAAGAGACAAAAACCCAAACCAAACCAGAAAAAAAACCATAAAAAAACACACAAAAAACCCCAAAAAACCAAATAAAAAAACCCACAAACAAACAAAAAAATCCCAACAAAAACCACCCAGGAGGAGACGAAAGAATTCCCAATAAAACAAAGGAATAATTCCCAGATTTTATTTAAATCCAGTCACTGGTGAGGGTTGCCAGAGGATCCCCTGTGGGATCATCCCCAGGGATTTGATTTCTCCAGGAATTCTCTCCCCTCACCATTGGGGATCTTTTATCCCTTGAAATTCCAGCTCAGATTTTGCTCCACGTTCCTCCCCAAAATCCTGGGAACCTCTGGATTTATCCCAGCCTGGATTGATGGGGCGTGGGTTGGGATTGGCAGAGAATTCCTCACCTCAGGGACACCCACAGTGAGGCACAGAGTGAGGCTGAGACAGAAAAAGAGGAGATTTTTTATCTAAAAATCCAAAATTTGTTCAACCTTGGGTATCCAGGATTGCCCTGAGTTGTTTTTGGGGCTCTGGTGCTTCCAGATCATCAAATTTCCCTGGGAAATTTTTCCTCCACGTCCTCCCTGTGCTGGGATTTGAGGGATCACACCCAGAGCTCAGGGATCATCCAACCTCATCCTCCCAATGCTCAAATCCCAGGAAAAAATGGGATTTTTTATTAATAATAAATATTAAAACAGAGTTTAGCCCTGAGCAGAGTCCATCTCTGGGTACCCCGGCCTGTCCTGAGTTGTCTTTGGGGCTCTGGTGCCTCCAGATTCTCCAATTTCCCTGGGAAATGAGAAAATTCAGGATCTGAATGGCCTGGGAATTCCTGATTTAATTGTCAGACTCTGCCTCAGCTCAGGAGTGCCCAAAAATCATCAAATTGTGGGAGAGCCCTGAAATAATCAGGTTTTAAATGAAGTTTCTGTGTTAAACCAGGACTGGCTCATCCCCTGGGACATCTCCAGGAATTCTCTCCCCTCACCATTGGGGATCTTTTATCCCTTGAAATTCCAGCTCAGATTTTGCTCCACGTTCCTCCCCAAAATCCTGGGAACCTCTGGATTTATCCCAGCCTGGATTGATGGGGCGTGGGTTGGGATTGGCAGAGAATTCCTCACCTCAGGGACACCCACAGTGAGGCACAGAGTGAGGCTGAGACAGAAAAAGAGGAGATTTTTTATCTAAAAATCCAAAATTTGTTCAACCTTGGGTATCCAGGATTGCCCTGAGTTGTTTTTGGGGCTCTGGTGCTTCCAGATCATCAAATTTCCCTGGGAAATTTTTCCTCCACGTCCTCCCTGTGCTGGGATTTGAGGGATCACACCCAGAGCTCAGGGATCATCCAACCTCATCCTCCCAATGCTCAAATCCCAGGAAAAAATGGGATTTTTTATTAATAATAAATATTAAAACAGAGTTTAGCCCTGAGCAGAGTCCATCTCTGGGTACCCCGGCCTGTCCTGAGTTGTCTTTGGGGCTCTGGTGCCTCCAGATTCTCCAATTTCCCTGGGAAATGAGAAAATTCAGGATCTGAATGGCCTGGGAATTCCTGATTTAATTGTCAGACTCTGCCTCAGCTCAGGAGTGCCCAAAAATCATCAAATTGTGGGAGAGCCCTGAAATAATCAGGTTTTAAATGAAGTTTCTGTGTTAAACCAGGACTGGCTCATCCCCTGGGACATCTCCAGGAATTCTCTCCCCTCACCATTGGGGATCTTTTATCCCTTGAAATTCCAGCTCAGATTTTGCTCCACGTTCCTCTGCAAAATCCTGGGAACCTCTGGATTTATCCCAGCCTGGATTGATGGGGCGTGGGTTGGGATTGGCAGAGAATTCCTCACCTCAGGGACGGCCACAGCGAGGCACAGAGTGAGGTTGAGACAGAAAAAATGGAGATATTTTATCTAAAAATCCAAAATTTGTTCAACCTTGGGTATCCAGGATTGTCCTGAGTTGGTTTTGGGGCTCTGGTGCTTCCAGATCATCAAATTTCCCTGGGAAATTTTTCCTCCACGTCCTCCCTGTGCTGGGATTTGAGGGATCACACCCAGAGCTCAGGGATCATCCAACCTCATCCTCCCAATGTCAAATCCCAGGAAAAAATGGGATTTTTTATTAATAATAAATATTAAAACAGAGTTTAGCCCTGAGCAGAGTCCATCTCTGGGTACCCCGGCCTGTCCTGAGTTGTCTTTGGGGCTCTGGTGCCTCCAGATTCTCCAATTTCCCTGGGAAATGAGAAAATTCAGGATCTGAATGGCCTGGGAATTCCTGATTTAATTGTCAGACTCTGCCTCAGCTCAGGAGTGCCCAAAAATCATCAAATTGTGGGAGAGCCCTGAAATAATCAGGTTTTAAATGAAGTTTCTGTGTTAAACCAGGACTGGCTCATCCCCTGGGACATCTCCAGGAATTCTCTCCCCTCACCATTGGGGATCTTTTATCCCTTGAAATTCCAGCTCAGATTTTGCTCCACGTTCCTCTGCAAAATCCTGGGAACCTCTGGATTTATCCCAGCCTGGATTGATGGGGCGTGGGTTGGGATTGGCAGAGAATTCCTCACCTCAGGGACGACCACAGCGAGGCACAGAGTGAGGCTGAGACAGAAAAAAAAGAGATTTTTTATCTAAAAATCCAAAATTTGTTCAACCTTGGGTATCCAGGATTGTCCTGAGTTGGTTTTGGGGCTCTGGTGCCTCCAGATCATCAAATTTCCCTGGGAAATTTTTCCTCCACGTCCTCCCTGTGCTGGGATGGAGGTGCAGAACTCAGGGATCACACCCAGAGCTCAGGGATCATCCAACCTCATCCTCCCAATGTCAAATCCCAGGAAAAAATGGGATTTTTTATTAATAATAAATATTAAAACAGAGTTTAGCCCTGAGCAGAGTCCATCTCTGGGTACCCCGGCCTGTCCTGAGTTGTCTTTGGGGCTCTGGTGATTCCAGATCTTCAAATTTCCCTGGGAAATGAGAAAATTCAGGATCTGAATGGCCTGGGAATTCCTGATTTAATTGTCAGACTCTGCCTCAGCTCAGGAGTGCCCCAAAATCATCAAATTGTGGGAAAACCTTGAAATAATCAGGTTTTAAATGAAGTTTCTGTGTTAAACCAGGATTGGAGGGGCCAAAGGAAGTAGAACTGGGAAAAAATATTTGCGTATTTTTGATAGTGATTAATAATAATAAAAATCCTATAATAATAATAATAATATAAAGTGATAAAATATAATAAAATATAATATATGATAATAAAATATTGTAATATAATATATTAATTAAAAATTAAAAAAACGGGATTGGAGTGGCCAAAGGAAGTAGAAGTGGGAAAAATGTTTGTGTATTTTGGATCCTGATTAATAATAATAAAAAATCAAATAATAATGATATAATAAAATAATTAAATTTAATTTAAAATAGTGTATAATAATATAATATAATATAATATAATATAATATAATATAATATACGTACATATATATGTATATATAATATATATAAAATAATATGTAACAATAATAAATATATTATATTATATTATATTATATTATATTATATTATATTATATTATATTATATTATATTATATTATATTATATTATATTAATTTTATTATATTATATTATATTATATTATATTATATTATATTATATTATATTATATTTATTATATTATATTTATTATATTATATTTATTAATAAAAAATTTAAAACCAGGATTGGAGTGACAAAAGGAGGTAGAACGGGGAAAAATATTTGCGTATTTTGGATCTTGATTAATAATAATAAAATTCCTATAATAATAATATTATAATAATTAAATGCAATAATAAAATTATAAAATATATTAATAATAAATTATATAATAATTTTTAAAAATTTAAAAACGGGATTGGAGCTGCAAAAGGAAATAGAACTGGGAAAAAAACACTTACATATCCTGATTAATAATAAAATAATCCAGCTAAAAATCCACTTATTCCCAAGGAATCAGGAACATTTCCCCCAGGGAATTGTTATTTTCTGCTGAACTTCCCAAATTAAGACCCGTTTCAAATTTAAGCTCAGCTTATGTCACAGGTGGAGATGGATTAGGACTGGTTTTATCTCTGTGTGAGGCTTTAATTCTGCTTTCCCCTTAAGAATAGGAATTTAGCATTAATAATAATTATTTAATTATATTAATATAAATGTATTTATTACTATAATTATATAATTTTATATTATACATAATTGTATTTAATATATCATAATATATAATATATAATATATAATATATAATATATAATGTATAATATATAATATATAATATATAATATATAATATATAATATATAATATATAATATATAATATATATATAAAATAAACTATACAAACATATATTATATATAATATAATATAAACATATAAATCTTATACAACTATATATTAATTATATTAATTGATAATTATAATAAATAATTATTAATAAAATTATTAATAATTCTTCCTTTACAATAAGAATTCGAAATCGAATTTTAAATACGAAGAATTTTAATTCTTAATAAGAAGAATTCTAATAATTCTTCCTTAATAATAAGAATCCTAATTCTAATTCCAATTCTAATTTTTAATAAGAAGAATTCTAATTCTTCCTTTACAATAAGAATTCCAATTCTAAATCTAATTCTTAATAAGAAGAATTCTAATGCAAATTCTAATTTTAATTCTTAATAAGAAGAATTCCAATGCTAATTCTAATTCTAATTATTATATTATTATTGGAATTTTTATTGTTAATCAGGATCCAAAATACGCAAATATTTTTACCACTTCCACGTCCTTTTGCCATTCCAATCCTATTTAAATTTTTCATTATTATACTATTATATTATTATATTATTAAAATATTATTATATTATTATTATTGGATTTTTTATTATTATTAATCAGGATCCAAAATACACAAACATTTTTCCCACTTCTACTTCCTTTGGCCACTCCAATCCTGTTTTTTTAATTTTTAATTAATATATAATATTACAATATTTTATTATCATATATTATATCATATTATATTTTATCACTTTATATTATTATTATTATTATTATAGGATTTTTATTATTATTAATCACTATCAAAAATACGCAAATATTTTTTCCCACTTCTACTTCCTTTGGCCCCTCCAATCCTGGTTTAACACAGAAACTTCATTTAAAACCTGATTATTTCAAGGTTTTCCCACAATTTGATGATTTTGGGGCACTCCTGAGCTGAGGCAGAGTCTGACAATTAAATCAGGAATTCCCAGGCCATTCAGATCCTGAATTTTCTCATTTCCCAGGGAAATTTGTGGACCTGGAGGCACCAGAGCCCCAAAGACAACTCAGGACAGGCCTGGGTACCCAGAGATGGACTCTGCTCAGGGCTAAACTCTGTTTTAATATTTATTATTAATAAAAAATCCCATTTTTTCCTGGGATTTGAGCATTGGGAGGATGAGGTTGGATGATCCCTGAGCTCTGGGTGTGATCCCTCAAATCCCAGCACAGGGAGGACGTGGAGCTGCTGCAGAGAGCCCAGAGGAGGCCCCAGGATGAGCAGAGGGCTGGAGCAGCTCTGCTGGGAGGAAAGGCTGGCACAGCTGGGATTGTTCAGCCTGGCCAGGAGAAGCTTTGGGCTGAGCTCAGGGTGGCCTTGCAGGGCCTGAAGGAGCTGCAGGAACCCTGGAGAGAGACAATTCCCAAGGGCTGCAGGGACAGCACCCAGGGAATGGCTTCAAACTGAAAAATGACAAATTTAGGTGGGATGTTGGGAAAAAATCCTTCCCTGGGAGGGTGGGGAGAGGCTGGGCTGGAATTCCCAGAGCAGCTGTGGCTGCCCCTGGATCCCTGGCAGTGTCCCAGGCCAGGTTGGACATTGGGGCTTGGAGCAGCCTGGGACAGTGGGAGGTGTCCCTGCCATGGCAGGGGTGGCACTGGGTGGGATTTAAGATCCCTCCCAACCCAAACCATCCTAGGATTCCATGATTCTGTGACTCCACAATTCCATGATTCTGTGATTCCATTATTCCATGATTTTGCAATTCCGTGATTCTGTGATTCCATGATTCCATTATTTCATGACTTTGCTCTTCCATAATTCCATTACTCCTTGATTCTATGATTCCATGATTCCATAATTTTGTGATTCCGTGATTCCATGATTTTGCGATTCGGTGATTCGGTGATTCCATGATTCCATAATTCCGTGATTCCACATTCTCAGCCCCACTATCAGAGACATTTTACAAGGAATTGCAGTGACAGGACAAGGAATCACAGCTTTAAACTGAAAGAGGGAAGGTTTGGACTTGATATTAGGAAGGAATTCTTCCCTGGCACAGATTCCCAGGAAAATTCCTGGATCCCTGGCAGTGTTCCAGGCCAGGTTGGACACGGGGACAGCGGGAGGTGTCCCTGCCATGATTTGTGTGGGAATGGGATGAGCTTTGATGTCCCTTCCATCCCAAACCATTCCGTGATTTTCGGATCCTCTAAAACCCCAAACTCCTCGTGAGGAACCCACCCACAGCGACGCCTTCCTGTGTCTATCCCAAAGGGGGAGGAGCCAAATTCCCAGGGAAAAACCCCAAAAAGGGATTTTTGGAACCCCCAAAAAGGGGTTTTTGGAACCCCCAAAAAGGGATTTTTGGAACCCCCAAAAAGGGATTTTTGGAGCCCCCAAAAAGGGGTTTTTGGAACCCCCAAAACGGGATTTTTGGAACCCCCAAAAAGGGATTTTTGGAACCCCCAAAAAGGGATTTTTGGAACCCCCAAAAAGGGATTTTTGGAACCCCCAAAACGGGATTTTTGGCAACAGGAATTTCCCCCATCCCCACCTCTCCCCGGCTGATTTGTGTAAATCCGAGGAGGAAATTCCTTGGTGAGTCCCGGCAGGAACTTGTTTTGTCCTTCCCGTCACCGGTTTTAGTCATGGGGTGAACTTTGGGATTTCTGAGGGATTGGGGGGCTGAAATGAGAGAAGGGAATTCCCTTTGTGGGTGGATCCCTGTTATACCTGGGGATCCTAAAGGATTTGGGGTTTTACCTGCAGATATCACCTAAGAGTCCTAAAGGATTTGGGGTTTTACCTGCAGATATCACCTAAGAGTCCTAAAGGATTTGGGGTTTTACCCACCCTCATCACCTGAGGATCCTAAAAGTAATGGGGATTTGGCCATTGTCAAATCCTAAAGGATTTGGGATTTTATCCCCTGAGGGTCCTAAAAATGAGGAGGTTGGGGGTTTAACCATTATCACCTGAGGATCCTAAAACATTTGGGATTTTACCCATAGTTATCACCTGTAGATCCTAAAAGCAATGAGGTTTTAGTCATTATCACTTGAGTGTCCTAAAGGATTTGGGATTTTACACACAGTTATCACCTGAAGATCCTAAAAGCGATGGGATTTCAGCCATTACCACCTGAGGGTCCTAAAACATTTGGGATTTTACCCACTGTTATCACCTGTAGATCCTAAAAGCAAGTGAGTTTTAGCCATTATCCAATCCTAAAGGATTTGGGGATTTTTATCCACGGTTATCACCTGAGGGTCCAAAAGGATTTGGAATTTTACCCACTGTAATCACCTGAGAATCCTAAAAGTGATGGGGTTGGGGTTTTAGCCATTATTACCTGAGGATCCTAAAATATTTGGGATTTTAAGCCCCGTTATCACCTGAGGATCCTAAAAGCAATGGGGATTTGGCCATTATCCAATCCTAAAGGATTTGGGATTTTTCCCACAGTTATAAATTGAGGATCCTAAAGGATTTGGGGTTTTACCCACCGTTATCACCTGAGGATCCTAAAAGCCGTGGGGTTTTAGCCATTTTCAAATTCTAAAGGATTTGGGGTTTTACCCCCAGTTGTCACCTGAGGATCCTAAAAACAATGGGGTTTTAGTCTTTATCACCTGAGGGTCCTAAAGGATTGGGGGTTTTACCCGCAGTTATCACCTAAGAGTCCTAAAGGGTTTGGGGTTTTGTCCACTGTTATCACCTGAGGATCCTAAAAGTGATGGGGTTTTAGCCACTATCAAATCCTAAAGGATTTTGGGATTTTAACCACCGTTATCACCTGAGGATCCTAAAGGATTTGGGGTTTTACCCAGAGCTATCAACTGTAGATCCTAAAGGGGATGAGGCTTTACCCACAGTTATCAGCTGAGAATCCTAAAAGCGATGGGGATGGGGTTTTAGTCATTATTACCTGAGGATCCTAAAGGATTTGGGATTTTGCCCACTGTTATCACCTGAGGATCCTAAAAGTGATGGGGTTTAGCCATTATCACCTGAAGGATTTGGGATTTTACACACAGTTATCATCTGAGGATCCTAAAACATTTGGGATTTTACCCACCATTACCGCCTGTAGATCTTAAAAATGATGGGGTTTTAGCCATTATCACCTGAGGGTCCTAAAGGATTTGGGATTTTACCCACCATTATCACCTGAGGGTCCTAAAAATCACGAGGTGGGCGGTTTAGCCATTATCACCTGAGGGTCCTAAAGGATTTGGGGTTTTACCCACCGTTATCACCTGAAGATCCTAAAAGCAATGGGGTTTTAGCCATTATCAACTAAGGATACTAAAAGATTTTGGGATATTTACCCACCGTTATCACCTGAGGATCCTAAAGGATTTGGGATTTTACCCACAGTTATCAGCTGAGGATCCTAAAAGTGATGGAGTTGGGGTTTTAGCCATTATCACCTGAGGATGCTAAAGGATTTGAGGTTTTACCCACAGATATCAACTGAGGATCCTAAAAACGAGTCGGTTTTAGCCATTATCCAATCCTAAAGGATTTTGGGATTTTTACCCACTGTAATCACCTGAGGATCCTAAAAGTGATGAGGTTGGGGTTTTAGCCATTATTACCTGAATGTCCTAAAGGATTTGGGATTTTACCCACTGCTATCACCTGAAGATCCTAAAAGCCATGGGGTTTTAGCCATTATCCAACCCTAAAGGATTTGGGGTTTTACCCACAGTTATCACCTGAGGGGCCTAAAGGATTTTGGATTTTACCCACCGTTATCACCTGAAGATCCTAAAAGCCATGGGGTTTTAGCCATTATCAAATCCTAAAGGATTTGGGATTTTACCCAGAGTTATCACCTGAGGACCTAAAGGATTTGAGGTTTTACCCACCATTACCGCCTGTAGATCCTAAAAGCAATAGGGTTTCAAGCAGTATCACCTGAAGGATCCTAAAGGATTTGGGATTTCAGCAATTATCTCCTGAGGTTCCTAAAGGGGCTGCAAGTCCTTGGGAAGTTTTTCCAGGATCCCAACTAATGGGGTTTATTTCTGTCTCCTCACCCCAAATCCCCTTTTTCCTTTATTTATCTGTGCCATATTTCATGATTAACCCCCAAATAATTTAATTTAAATTTATAGGATTTTTTTTTTCCCCACCTCGGTCAGTGACCCCAATGCAGGAAATATTTACAGGGAGAATTCAACAACCCTATAAAAATATTTTTATAAATAATTATTTAAAATATTTTTTTATTTATGTAAATATTTATTAAAATTTTCTTTATTTTTTTATTTATGTTTTGCTGCTTCCTGAATGAATGAAATTTGTAGGATTGGGGATTTTTTTTGGGGTGGAAAAGGGAAGAATTTGGCCAGGGAATATTCACCTGCCTTAAAATTCACCCCCAAATTGTTGCTGCCCCTCTCTGGCGCTCCCAAATCTTTCCTGGGCCGAGGTGTGGAAAAATTCGGGATTTTTGTGCTCCAGGAATTCCGTGGAGGATGAAAATCCCCTTGGGGATTTCCTTGTTTTCCAGTGGACATAAATTGGTGTCAAAGCACGAATTTGGGGATGTTTTAACACCCCTGGAGAGCCCCAAAAAGGATCCTCAAGCCCCTTAAATTTAGGGATTTTAGGGGTTGAAATTTAGGGATTTAGAGATTTTAATTTAGGGATTTTAGGGTTTGAAATTTAGGGATTTTAGGGATTGAAATTTAGGGATTTAGAGATTTTAATTTAGGGATTTTAGGGATTGAAATTTAGGGATTTAGAGATTTTAATTTAGGAATTTCAGGGTTTGAAATTGAGGGATTTCAGGGATTGAAATTTAGGGATTTAGAGATTTTATTTTAGGGATTTCAGGGATTGAAATTTAGGGATTTAGAGATTTTATTTTAGGGATTTCAGGGTTTGAAATTGAGGGATTTTAGAGATTTTAATTTAGGAATTTTAGGGATTGAAATTTAGGGATTTTAGGGGTTTAAATTGAGGGATTTTAGGGATTTAAATTGAGGGATTTTAGGGTTTGAAATTTAGGGATTTTGGGGATGGGATTTTAGGGATAGAAATTGAGGGATTTCAGGGATTGAAACTTAGGAATTTGAAATTTAGGGATTTTAGGGGTTTAAATTGAGAAATTTTAGGGATTTTAGGGATTGAAATTTCGGGATTTTGGGATGCTAAAAAGCCTCGTTTCCCATTCCCCAAAGCCGCCGAATTCCCATTTTTTTTCCCATTTTTTTTTTCTGGAGCACCTGCACACGAGGACAACAAATTCCGCGGGGAGCTGCTCTCCTCATCAGGAAAAAAAAAAATAAATAAAATGAGAAGGGAGAGGATGAATAAAATTGGTTTAAAAAAAAAGGCAGAAAAAAAAAAGATTAAAAAACGCTGAACTTGAAAAAAAAATATAAAAATATACCCAAATAAAAGCGAAAAAACCCCAAAAGTCCTAATGGGGCTGTAAAATAAACAGCTCGGGCTGCCCCAAAATCTCCTCCCCCTTTTATTCCTCGATTTCCCTCGCAAAAGGTGAAATAGAAAAATCGTCGCCTTTAATTCAGCTTAAAGTCCTGATAACGGAGGGGATTTATGGGGAAAAAATGTAAAAATGTAAAAGAAAAAAGGAAAATCCGCGAATTTTCTGCGGATTTTACGGTGGCGTTTTCTGCGTCTCTCCGCGTGTGTGGGGCGCGTTTATTTTGTGTTTCTTTTGAGTTTATTTTGTGGGTTTTTTGTGTTTATTTCGCGTTTATTTTGCGTTTATTTTGCGTTTATTTTGCGTTTATTTTGTGGGTTTTTTGTGTTTATTTCGTGTTTATTTTGCGTTTATTTCGTGTTTATTTCGTGTTTATTTTGTGTTTATTTTGCGTTTATTTCGCGTTTATTTTGTGTTTATTTTGAGTTTATTTTGTGTTTATTTTGTGGGGTTTTTTGTGTTTATTTCGTGTTTATTTTGCGTTTATTTTGTGTTTATTTTGTGTTTATTTCGCGTTTATTTTGCATTTATTTTGCGTTTATTTCGCGTTTATTTTGTGTTTATTTTGAGTTTATTTTGTGTTTATTTTGTGTTTATTTCGCGTTTATTTTGTGTTTATTTTGTGTTTATTTTGTTTTTATTTTGCGTTTATTTTGTGTTTATTTCGCGCTTATTTCGCGTTTATTTTGCGTTTATTTTGCGCTTATTTTGCGCTTATTTCGCGTTTATTTCGCGTTTATTTTGTGTTTATTTTGTGTTTATTTTGTTTTTATTTTGCGTTTATTTTGTGTTTATTTCGTGTTTATTTCGCGTTTATTTCATGTTTATTTCATGTTCATTTCGTGTTTATTTCGTGTTCATTTCGCGTTTATTTCGCGTTTATTTCGCGTTTACAAGGAGCTCGAGTTAAGGCGAGATGCAAAACTCAGGGAGCAAAACTCAGCTCAAAGCTGAATTTAAATATAAAATCCTCCCCGCCTCTTGACTGATTTAAAAAAAATTCAATTAAACTTTATTTTTTTTCATTTTTTAGCCGACGGATGCGCCTCAGTAAAAAAACTTTTCTTATCTCCGCCGCTAATAGAGCCCAGATGCGTTTTAAGCTGCGGTTTGTAACCTGGATATTCCTCTTTATTTTTATTTTCCTCCTTTTAAAATAGAAAAGTAATTTAAATTCGGCATCGCTGCGTGCCAGAAAGCGAAAAACACGGGATTAAAAAAATGTAAAAATAAGAGAAAAAATTTAAAAACTTGGAAAAAAATTTAGGAATTTGGCGTGAAGTGTTTGGAGCAGCAAATTTGGCTGATCCAAAGCGGGACCTGTTGCGAGCGCGGTGGGCGGGCGCGGTTTTTTGGGAAGGGGAAAGGACCCGAAAATTCAAAATTCGAATTTCTGGGCATGCCAGGGTGGCATCCCAAGGGACAGAGGGACCGGGGCCACCCGGAGCCCGGGGGGATGCGGGAAAAGCTTCGCTCGTGCCGGGAATTCGGGGAATCCCGTCCCGAGTTCTCCCCGCCGGTTTAATGAGGTTTTTTTGGGGGGTTTTTTGGGGTTTAATTGCGTTAAACCCCGCGGCATCCAAGGCAGTGGCGCCGTCCCGGCAGAGCTGAGCGTCCCCTGGGGTGCTCGGGGGGCTGTCCCGAGGCTGGAGAGGTCGCTCGTCCCAAAAATCCCAAATCCCAAATCCCGGGGTCAGTCCCAGGGTAGGCGAGAGGTCTCAGCCCCTGTGGGGACAGGAGGGGCCGTGGTGGGAGCAGAAACCGCTCCTAAACCCGAATCTCGACCCTAAATCCCGAATCCTGGCCCCAAATCCCAAATCCCGATCCCGAATCCCAAATCCCGATCCCGAATCCCAAATCCCGATCCCAAATCCCGGGGTCTCCCCGCTCCCCCCGGTGCCGCTCGGCCGGCGGGCAGCGCGCGCCCTCCAGCGGCCACAGCCGGAACTGCAGCGAGCGCGGCTGCCCCCGACGGGAGCGGCCCCGGGAGGGACCCGCGACCACCTCCGACCATCCATGGATCCAACTATGGATCCATCCATCCATGAATCCAACCATGGATCCAACCATCCATCCATCCATGGATCCAAACATGGATCCAACCATCCATCCATGGATCCAAACATGGGTCCAACCATCCATCCATGGATCCAAACATGGGTCCATCCATCCATCCATGGATCCAAACATGGATCCAACCATCCATCCATGGATCCAAACATGGATCCAACCATCCATCCATGGATCCAAACATGGGTCCATCCATCCATCCATGGATCCAAACATGGGTCCATCCATCCATCCATGGATCCAAACATGGATCCAACCATCCATCCATCCATGGATCCAACCATGGATCCAACCATCCATCCATCCATGGATCCAACCATGGATCCAACCATCCATCCATCCATGGATCCAACCATGGATCCATCCATCCATGAATCCAACCATGGATCCAACCATCCATCCATCCATGGATCCACCCATCCATCCATCCATGAATCCATGGATGCCTCCATCTATCCATGGATCCATCCATCATCCATCCATTCATCCATGGATCCATGGATCCAACCATCCATCCATGGATCCAACCATGGATCCATCCATCCATGAATCTAACCATGGATCCATCCATCCATCCATCCATCCATCCATCCATCCATCCATCCATCCCTCCATGGATCCATCCATCCATGGATCCATCCATCCCTCCCTCCTTCCCTCCATCCCTCCGTCCATCCCTCCATCCATCCATTCATCCATCCATGAATCCATCCCTACATCCCTCCTCAGCTGGCGCCGGTGGCCGCGGGGCGGGGACGCGCCGGGGCCGGGTCGGGCTCTCCCCGTTCCCGCTCCGAGTTCCGGCAGCGGCGGGGCCGGGTCGGGATTCCCCCGGTCGCGGTCTGGGTGGGTCCCGCTCCAGCATAAGGAGAAACCCAGAAAAAGAAAATTAAAAAAAAAAAAAAAAAATAAAGCCACCAAACCCCAAAAACCCCATCCCGACCCTCCAGCCACGCCCCCACCCCGCACCCTCACTACCTGCCCGGCGAGCAGCTGGTGGCCGTGTGGCTGTGCCCGAGCTGTCCCCGGCGCTGCTGTCCCCGCGGCCGGGCTGGCAGAGCAGCAGCAGCAGGAGGAGGAGGAGGAGGAGGAGGAGGAGGAGGAGGAGGAGGGCCGGGAGCCACGGCCGCGTCCGGCAGCGCCGCCACCGCCCCAACAAACCGAGCGGCGCCGAGGGGGCGGCGGGGACACCGAACCGGCGGGGACACCGGGGCGGCGGTGGCGGTGTCGGGGTGTCCCCCCAAAAAAAAACCCAAACCCGGAGCAGAGAGCGCCGGCAGCTCGCCCGGGGAGCAGCGGGGACCACCCGGGACCACCGGGGACCACCGGGGACCACCCGGGACCACCGGGGACCACCGGGGGCGGGCGGGCTTGTGGCGGGGCGGTGTCCGCGGGCACCTTGCGGGCACCTTGCGGGCAGGGTGGGCGGGCGCTCCGTGAGCCCACGGGCGAGCAGCGGCCTCCGCGGGCACAGCCGGGGCTGTGGGTGTGTGCGGAGCCGCGGTGTCCCCCCCGGAGGGGAACGAGGCTCGGTGTCGGTGTCCCCGCGCTGTCGGTGTCCCCGCCGAGCCGGCGCTCGGGCCGCGCCGATGCCGGGAGCCCCCGGCCGGCGGCCGCGCCCCGGTAAGGCGGTGATTGGCCGGTGCCCTCCCCGTATGCAAAGCACCGGGGGAATGACATTCCTCCGCACGCCTCCGCAGCCCCGACTCGCTCCCGGCCACCTCCAAGCCAGCCCGGCGGCCGCCGGCCGGGCGCGTTCGCCGCCCCGCGCATCCCGGCAGGAATTCTCCTTCCCCGCGGGAGGAACCGGCGGCTCCCCCGCCGTGGGAACGCCAGGCGAGGCCGGAGCTGCTCGGGAAAACCCGGCTGGGGCAACTTCGCGGCTCGCTCGGTGCTTTCGCCTCTCTCTCCTCGTTCCGCCGGAGCAAAGATTTCACCCGTTCCAAAGCTGCGATTTCGCTGAGCGCGGTTGTTTTTTGGGGAGGGTTTGTTTGTTTTTTCTCTCTCTTTTTTTATTTTTGGATTTTTGATTTTTCCCATCGCGACCGGTGGGGTTTTTTTCTGGTTTTTTTTTTGGGGTTTCGCTCCATCCCTCGCAGGACGAGAGGGAGGAGAGGCATGTTCGCCAAAGCCGCCTTCCTTCCACCTGCTGCGGTTCAAACGCGGTTAAGCCGCCGCTTCCCGCGGCCGAATTAGAGGAAGACTGAGATACCGAAAAAAAAAAAAAGAGAAAGAGAGAGACAGAGAATTGGCAGCGAGCGCCGAAGTTGTTGCCGACTGTCGGTCTGGCTGCCGAGCAGGACGTGAGTGGGAGAGAGAGAGCGCTGTTGCACACACAAAACCGCAGGGAGAAGCCACAACTGAACCAACATCCCCAGCTCGCAGCTCTCGGACCTCTCCGCTCCGCGCTGGGCTGGGACTTTTCCTTCAATTCATGAAAAGCTTTCAGCCAAAGGCAGAGATTTGAAGCTTGAATGCCGCGCACTGAGCTTTATTTTATTTTATTTTATTTTATTTTATTTTATTTTATTTTTTTCTCCTTTTTTTTTTTGCGCAAGAATGACTGAGAGGTCATGACACCAGCGCTCTTAGAGCTCGAACTCCTGAACTACTGAAGCTCATTTCCAAAGCTGCTTTTTTTAAAAAAAGAAAATCTGGCGGAGAACATTAATGGATTCCTGTTGTGTTTAAACTCTCTACAGATTCTGGTCTGTAAATATTTGATGAGGTCCGATGTGAGTGCGCGGCCGTGAATTCAGAGCCGCTCGTAGCCGGCTGACCTTTGCTCGCTGTGCGCCTCCTCTGAAGAACAACCCCGAATTTCCCTCAAAAAGCGATTTTTTAAAAGAATTTCTCTCTTTTTTTAACCTCCAGAAGACTCCAGCGCGTTTTGCTTTCTCTTGAGAGAACTCACCTGGAAGAACGCGAGCTCCGCGCCTGTCTCTGCCCGCGGCTCCTGCTTTGCTCGCCTCCCTAATTTTTAATTTTTTATTTTCCCGGAGAGTTTGGGATGAGCTTCATCCCCGCTCACTTCCCGCGTCCCGGCCGCGGACCCTCGCGCTTATCGGATTAACGGGATCTGTTCCGCCTGCCCAGCAAACCGAGAGTCCAAAAAAACCCCAAAAAATAATTTAAATTAACTCTGGGGCAGCGTGGCGCGGGAACAGCTCTGAACCCGCGCCCGTTTATGTTGGTGCCCAGAGCGCGGCTCGCACGCTCTGTAGGAACTCTGCGGAGGTTTTGTGTGGCCCTAAAGCCTTGTTGTGATGCGTATCCCCGTAGATACCAGCACCAGCCGCCGCTTCACGCCGCCCTCCACCACGCTGAGCCCGGGGAAGATGAGCGAGCCGCTGGCGCTGCCCGGCGCCGAGCACAGCGGGGCTTTGCCGGGGAAGCTCCGCGCCGCCGACCGCAGCATGGTGGAGGTCCTGGCCGATCACCCCGGGGAGCTGGTGCGCACCGACAGCCCCAACTTCCTCTGCTCCGTGCTGCCCACGCACTGGCGATGCAACAAGACGCTGCCCATCGCCTTCAAGGTAGGGCTGGGGCAGGGGAGGGTGGGGAGGGGGTGAGGGGAGCGGGGGAAGGGTGCGCGTCCCCGGGATGGGGGCTCGGGTCGGTGTCCGCGCTGGGAGCCTTCCGTCCCTGTCCTCCTTCCTTCCACCCGTGTTTGCAGCCTTTCCTTTCTCTCCTTCCTTCTACCCTCTCCTTCCTTCCATCCCTGCCCTCCTTCCTTCCTTCCTTCCTTCCTTCCTTCCTTCATTCCGTCCTTTCCCTCCTTCCTTCTTTCCCACTTTCCATCCTTTCCTTTCTCTCCTTCCTTCTACCCTCTCCTTCCTTCCATCCCTGCCCTCCTTCCTTCCTTCCATCCTTTCCTTTCTCTCCTTCCTTCCTTCCTTTCCCTCCTTCCTTCCACCCATCGTTCCTTCATTCCCTCCTTTCCCTCCTTCCTTCTTTCCCCCCTTCCATCCTTTCCTTTCCCTCCCTCCGTCCTTCCATGCTTTCTATCCCTCCTTCCATCCCTTCGCTCCTTCCTTTCCCTCATTCCTTCCATCCTTTCCTTTCCCTCCTTCTCTCCCTCCTTTTTCTCCTCCCTTCCCTCTTTCCTTCCATCCTTTTCCTCCTTCTTTCCATTCTATCCATCCTTTCCTTTCCCTCCTTCCTTTTCCTTCCACCTTTCCCTTCCTTCTATCCTTCCCCTCCTTCTTTCCATCCTTTCCGTCCTTTTTTCCACCCTTTCCTTCCTTCCACCCTTTCCTTCCCTCCTTCCATCCTTTTTTCTCCTTCTTTCCATCCTTTCCCTTCCTTCCTTCCTTCCTTCCATCCTTTCTGTCCTTCCTTCCACCTTTCCCTCCTTCCTTCCATCCTTTTTTCTCCTCCTTTCCATCCCTTTTTCTCTTTCTTTCCATCTTTTCCCTCCTTCCTTCCATCCTTTCCTTTCCCTCCTTCCTTTTCCTTCCATCCTTTCCTTCCTTCCACTTTTGCCTCCTTCCTTCCATCCATTTTTCTCCTTCCTCTCATCCTTTTTTTCTCCTCCTTTCCATCCTTTTTTCTCCTCCTTTCCATCCTTTTTTCTCCTCCTTTCCATCCTTTTTTCTCCTCCTTTCTCTCCTTCCTTCCATCCTTTCCGTCCTTCCCGCTCCGGGCGGCTCTCGGGGCAGGAGCTGCGGCCGCCGGGGAACGCGAGGGGCTGGGGGAGCTCCCGGCAGCCGCCGCCTCCCTCCCCTCCCCATCCACAACTCCGGCAGCCACGGGCGGCTCCACTCGAAAAAAACTAGGAATAAATAAATTTATTTTTCCTCAAAAATCACCCGGGGTGGCGGCAGGTCCCGCTGTCACCCACGGGGGACCCCCGCCCGCAGCCCCGGCCCCGCTCGGGTTTCCCCCTGCCAGGGACGCTGGGAGGGAGAAAAACCCCACAGAACCCCGCAGCCACAATGCCCAAAAACCGCATTTCCTCTTTTATTGCCTGGCTGTGACAGCGGCCAAAATCGCGGCCTAACCCGGCAGAGCGCTCGGAGTTCAGCCCCGGTATCCGAGTGAAATCCCAGTGAAATCCGGGAAAAATCCGGGAAAAATGGGGAGAAGGGAACGGGACAGGGACAGAACAGCCCGGCTCCCCTCCTGCCCCAGCGGGGCGGGGGATGCTGGTGGCGCTTCCCTCCCTTCCCGTTACCCGGCTCCCGGGAAAATCCTCCTCCCTTGGAGTAAAATCCTCCTCCGTGGAGTAAAATCCTTCTCCCGTGGAGTAAAATCCTCCTCCTTTGGAGTAAAATCCTCCAACCTTGGAGTAAAACCATCCTCCTGTGGAGTAAAATCATCCTCCTTTGGAGTAAAATCATTCAATCTTGGAGTAAAATCCTTCTCCCTGTGGAGGAAAATCATTCTCCCTTGGAGTAAAATCCTCCTCCGTGGAGTAAAATCATCCTCCAACCTTGGAGTAAAATCCTCCACCCTTGGAGTAAAATAATCCTCCCTTGGAGTGAAATCCTCCTCCATGGAGTAAAATCCTCCAACCTTGGAGTAAAATCCTTCTCCCCGTGGAGGAAAATCCTCCTCCCGTGGAGGAAAATCATTCTCCGTGGAGTAAAATCCTTCTCCCTTGGAGTGAAATCCTTCTCTCTGTGGGGTAAAATCATCTTCCCATGGAGTAAAATCCTCCTCCATGGAGTAAAATCCCCCATCCTTTGGAGTAAAATCCTCCAACCTTGGAGTAAAACCATCCTCCTGTGGAGTAAAATCATCCTCCTTTGGAGTAAAATCATTCAATCTTGGAGTAAAATCCTTCTCCCTGTGGAGGAAAATCATCCTCCCTTGGAGTAAAATCCTCCTCCGTGGAGTAAAATAATCCTCCAACCTTGGAGTAAAATCCTCCACCCTTGGAGTAAAATAATCCTCCCTTGGAGTGAAATCCTCCTCCATGGAGTAAAATCCTCCAATCTTGGAGTAAAATCCTTCTCCCTGTGGAGGAAAATCCTCCCCCCGTGGAGGAAAATCATTCTCCGTGGAGTAAAATCCTTCTCCCTTGGAGTGAAATCCTTCTCTCTGTGGAGTAAAATCATCTTCCCATGGAGTAAAATCCTCCTCCATGGAGTAAAATCCCCCATCCTTTGGAGTAAAATCCTCCTCCCTTGGAGTAAAATCCTCCAACCTTGGAATAAAATCCTCCTCCGTGGAGTAAAATCATCCTCCAACCTTGGAGTAAAATCCTCCACCCGTGGAGTAAAATCATCCCCCCGTGGAGTAAAATCCTCCACCCTTGGAGTAAAATCATCCCCCCGTGGAGTAAAATCCTCCACCCGTGGAGTAAAATCATCCCCCCGTGGAGTAAAATCCTCCACCCGTGGAGTAAAATCATCCCCCCGTGGAGTAAAATCCTCCTCCCTTGGAGTAAAATCCTCCAACCTTGGAATAAAATCCTCCACCCGTGGAGTAAAATCATCCCCCCGTGGAGTAAAATCCTCCACCCTTGGAGTAAAATCGTCCCCCCATGGAGTAAAATCCTCCACCCGTGGAGTAAAATCCTCCTCCCCTCTCTCTGGCTCTGATTTTTTGACCCGGGCCCGTGGCTGCCTCCCTGACCCCGCTGCTTTTCTCGCTGCCGCCGTGGATTCTCTCCGCAGCGAGGGTAGGAAAAGGAAAAGGGAATTCTTGGCGTTCTCCCTTTTTTTTTCTTTCCCCCCGAGCCGGGAGCCGCACAGACACGCAGCTCCCGGGAGCCCCCGGGGCTTGGATTTAGGATCGGGACTTGTCAATCCTTTATTTTTATATTTTTTAATTTTTTTTTGCTGTCACTGCTAAACTCCTGCTGCCTCGACACAACATTTTTATTATTATTATTATTTTGTCTTGAAGGACACCAGACTCTGTTTTGGGGAGAAAAGGGAGGGAAAAGATTTGTTGTGTCTGCTCCTGCTCCCCGCAGATCAGAGCGGGGCCAAGGGAGGAACTCGGGGTCACTTCCTAAATTCCCACATTTTGGTTAATTATTACACGCACCGAGCTGGTAATTAGCAGAAATGCGGGAGTGGAAGGGGAATCCCGGTTTTTCCTGGCCATCCCAGTGCCGGTGACATCCCGGAGGAAGGACAGGAGTGGTGGCTTTTCCCTCTCCTACCCCATCCCCATCCCTGGAAGTTGGGAATTACCCCTGGAAAAAATAAAAAAAAATTAAAAATTCCGAGGAGTTTCAGTGATACCCGCAGCCGCTTTCCCTCTTTTCCTCCTCTGTCCCCTCCCGCAGCTTCTCCAGGAGTTTGGAAAACCGGGATTCATTAATTCCACCTGGAAACAGCAAGGAGGAAAAAAAAAATTTAAAAAATTAATCAAATCCACCCAAAAATTAGGAAAATTTCATTAGGAGAGGCTGGGAGGCACCTGCTGGCTCGGCCCTCCTCATCTTCAGCCCACAAATCCTCTCTCTCCTGAGGAATAAATCCTGAATTTGCCACATCTCGGTGGTTTTTCTATTAAATATGAAGTGTTTGCAAAATAATTTTTAAAATCGGGGTTTTTTTCAGGTCGTTTGGCCCAGGGAAAGAAAAAAAAATAATTCAGTTCGGGTCATTCCTGTGCTGTCAATATTTGAGTTTGCATCTGACAAAAAGCACCGAGTTTTGTCGAGTATTTATAATTTTTATTCATTGTGGGAATAAAAAGAGGCAGACAGAGCATTTTGTCCTCGCATTTGGAAAAATCCACCAAAAAATCTGCAGGATTGGGGTGTTATTTCAAACCAAACCCATTAATTTTCACTGGTTTTTCCTAAATTTCAGAACAATTCTGAAAAGCTTGAAAATATAATTCACAATAACCAATAAGGTGTCGTATAAACTCATTGTCCAAATGAGTTAAGAATCCAAATCTTAATTTAAGAGGCCAAATTGGATTTATTCATGCAGGAAAAGTAAATTTAGATACCCCACAGCACTGCAAGGCCGATATTCTTCTTGCCCCTCTGGAAATCCGAATTTTTAGAGGTAAAAAGTACAGCAAAGTCCTTGATAACTGCAGTAACAAGTCCCAGCTTATCTGTTTAGTCTTTTTTCTAATGTCAATATTTGTATTTCTGTTTCTATTGTCTGCGACTTTCAAGTCGAGTTTCTTTTCTGGGCTGGGTCAATTTTTGACTCAGGGTTTTTTTATTTCAGATTTTCTTCCCCTTTTTTATCACTGAGGTTGGGACTTGAAAGCTTTAAAAGATTTCTGTCGGAGACAACCGGCAAAAATAAATATTTTATCCGTGAAAAACTTTGTGAAAACTTAAAATCCTGGCATAAATTCCTTTAAATTCAATATTTGCATGGCAGGGCAATGCCCTGATTTTCCCTTTTCCCTGTTTTTTCTCTGTTGGATGTGGACGCATCGAGGTTTTGCAGGAAGTTTTCAGAACTGGCCGCGGAGTCGTTGATTTTGTGACGATTTCCAAGCTTCAGCATTTCCAGCAGGGCCTTGTTTCTGCCAAAAATCAGGGAAATCCGAAAGGCCGAGCTGAGAGCAGGCCCAAAAAAACCAAATTACAGCGCCGAGAGGAGAACAAAAACCCCAAAAATCAGGGCCGGGGAGGAACGGGGAAAGAGGAAGTTGAAATCAAGATGTGAAGAGGGAATTTTGACCCAGAGATTTGAGCTTTGCATGTGGAAGTGAAAATCTGGGCTAGGGGTGAGCAAAGGGAGAGGACAGAAGTGAAAAGCTCAGCCTCGTGTGGAACAACAAAAAAAAAAAAGCTGGGAAATACCTGAAAATGAGGAATTCTCGCATATTTTGGGAGGTGGCTGGGGAATAAAAATCAGGACCAAGTCAAGGAGCTGCTGCTGCTGTTTTTAAAGAGCAAAGAGGTCAGAAAAGAGGAATAAAATCAGGTTGTGACAAACTTCGGCCAGTGGTAACTGCCTGGCCTGAAGTCAGAAAATGCGAAGAGGAAGGAAAATCTCGAGCTGCAGCTCTGAGGGCTGGTTCCTCTTCCAGAGGGCAAAAGAGGAATTAAAAACAAGCTGGGGTTTTATCTCTGCGTTTGTTTTTCTGGGTTTTTTTGTAACGTGGAATTGGGGGAACAGCAATCAGACAAAATAATTCAAGCTCTGATTTTTTTGTCAGAGGACACGGGGAGAGATCCTGGATATCCATGGAATTCCAGCAGGTTGAATTTGTTTGGGGAATTCCAGAAAGATGCAAGAACACTTAAATTTTTCATCGTTAAACCAGAGTGAACAAAATGTTTAAGTTCAGAAATCTTTATATTTCTCATCAAAACCCCCATTGAATCCTGTCTTCCTTAAGGTTTGATGGATTCTGGCACCAAGGGGCACAAATATTTTGGGAAGAGGGGAAAGTCTTTAGCTCAGGTCATGATTTCCATCCATCCACTCGAGGCTGAGGTCTGAAAATTATTTGCTTTATGCTCCTGAAGGAAAAAAAGAAATTGTTCAGTAAATTGGGATTAAACATTTGATTGAGGCCTGATTTTCCACGGCCTTGCTCTGGATTTCTGCTTGGGCAGCTCCGTTAAGAGCTCCTGATATAAATCAAACCATCAAGGGCCGCTGCTTGAATTTATTTACTGACAATTACAGAGGTTTGGGAAAGCTCATTTCCTGTATTTTTCATCTCAGAGCATTTTTCATTTCACATCACGCCGGGTGTTTCAGAGGGGCATCAAGGGAGAAAAATTTCTGTCCAACCATTAGGAAAAATCGGGTTTAAAAATGGTAGAAATCCAGGATGAGGAGTAAAAAAAGAGATGCATTTTCAATAATATAAGTTATATAATGATGTTTTAAAAATTCACTGTCTTAAGTCCTTTGGTTCTCCGGGAATTGAGGAGAAGAATTTTTTATCACTATTGGAAAACAATTTTTATTTATGATTGGAAAACGTTTTTAGTGCCGCAACAAATCAACCACCACTTAGCAGTGGGCACGTGCAGGATTTAGCATTTCAGAGCTCAAATTCTATCACCAAACTGAAAATCCCTTGATTAGAGAATAAGGAAGGGGACAACATCTGGGGGAAGAGGAGGATTCCCATCCCAGCAAACCGGGAATGATTCCCACGTCCTCCAACACCCGCTTGGCCCACCCAGATTTTCACCACGGCCTCTTCCCTCCAGTTTTACTTTCCAACAAAACCAAGGAGACTGAGGGTGCTGCTCTTGCTGTTGCAGGTGGTGGCCCTGGGGGACGTCCCTGACGGGACCCTGGTGACGGTGATGGCCGGGAATGACGAGAATTACTCGGCGGAGCTGCGCAACGCCACGGCAGCCATGAAGAACCAGGTGGCGCGGTTCAACGACCTTCGCTTCGTGGGCAGGAGCGGCAGAGGTACGGGGTGGGGAGGTCCCAGCTCCATCCTCTGCCCCTGGATATGGAGTTGGGAATATTTTATCCACTAGGGAATGCTGGAAAATGTAGCATGGTTCTGTTCCGAAGGTGTGGGATGAGCTGGGCGGGTTTCCGGGTTCCTGTGTTTCCTCATTTCCACGTTTCCGCCAGCTCCATCCTCTGCCCCTGGATGTGGAGTTGGGAATATTTTATCCACCAGGGAATGCTGGAAAACATAGCACAGTTCCGTTCCGAAGGCATGGGATGAGCTGGGTGGGTTTCCGGGTTCCTGTGTTTCCACATTTCCACATTTCCACCAGCTCCATCCTCTGCCCCTGGATGTGGAGTTGGGAATATTTTATCCACCAGGGAATGCTGGAAAACGTAGCACAGTTCCGTTCCGAAGGCATGGGATGAGCTGGGTGGGTTTCCACGTTTCCACATTTCTGCGTTTCCGTATTTCCTCATTTCCGCGTTTCCACATTGCTCTTGATTTTTAATCAAGAAAAATTTTGAATTTGAAATCCCGTCGGGGGGAAGAAAGTGTGAGCCCACCCAGAGGGTGACATTTCGACTCGGGCAGCCACCCCTGCTGATTTAGGATATTACTCGTGGTTATGTTGAAGTGGCAGATTTTTGATTTAAAATGAGAATTTTCAGCTTGTGGTCGTCTCGGGGCTCCCCAGCACTCTCTTCAAAAACTGATCTTTGCAACAGAGAGGGTCATGCTAAAAAGACAAATAATTCCCACACAGATCTAAAAATTTCACAGGTTCCTGTCCTGCTGAAGGCTTTTCTCTGACCTTTTTTCCTCTCAAAATTTGACAGCCATGGCTGTTGATGTCTCCTGCAGCAGGGAGAGGAGAGACCAGGCAGGACAGAGGGGTTTAAAATCTGATTTATCTCTGCCATAACCAGTAGCTGCTGGTAGAAATAAAAAGGCTTTCGGAGCATGAATAACAAATAAGAGTTGAAGTTGGCTTAGAGTGGGAATATAAAAATATTAGGAAGCTGCAAGGAACTCCTGATGCATTGCCTGTGAGTGAGCAGGTGCACAAATCTTCATCCCAAAAAAAAATCATCAGAATACCCCTTAAAACTTCACTCCTCAATCCTAAATCCCATCAATTCCAAGAGAAACACTTAAAATAAACCAACAGAACGGTGAGGAGACCTCAGGGAGGTTCAGTCAAACCCCCAAAGAGAAGCCAGTGAGTTGTGGCTCAGAAAAAAGCTCAGGAGAAGGAGCAGCCTCTCTCTTTTAAGGTCAGGGATGAAAATCCGTCACATTTCCTGTGTGAACTCAAGGCGGTGTTTTATGATGTGTTTTCCTTCTGTTTAATTTGGCTTTGGAATTGGAATGGGGCACGGTAGAACATATGGTATAATATGTTATCCCAGAGGTATTCCAGGACAATTTAGTGACAGGGCAGCATCTCCTGAAGTTCAGGAGGTCTCATTTTGGAGCAATTTGTGCTCTGGTGCCCCTCAGAACTCAGGGATTGCTGCCCCTTCCTCACCACTTCCCCCTCCTTGTGTTCCCATGTGACACCTGAGCTGTGTCCTGGTTCCTGGTTTGCAGGAGAGTCCCAGAGCTGACCCACTTCTGGCTTTTATTCCAAACGGGAGATGTGTCAGGCTGGAGAGCGAGGAAGTTCTCCTGATTATACACAACAGCCCTTCCTCGCCTTTGAAGTGAAAAGCACCCGTGGACACCCTTCCAACACAAACACCGCCGCAACGCCGCGAAAGCGCGGCCCTAAACAGATTTTAGGAATAAAATCCCCGTCCAGTTTTCCTCTGGGTCCTGCAGGGTTTTTAGCCGAGGGTACAGAGGCAGCAAATTGTGTTGTTTGGGCCGTCTTCAAATGGAAAACACCCGCAGCTGAGAACGTCGCCTTGTAATGCCAGCGAGGAATAATAATAGGGTAATGCAGAGCAAATTATATCCATTTACTGAAAACATGAGGGATGCTGTAATGTCTAAAAGTATCAGTCATTAAACGTGGTCATTTGGAATATTAAAGGTACCACCTTTTCAGTAAATGGAATTTGCATTATGATTCAGAGCTGACTGTTTAGAAGATTCAAATGAATAGCTGGCAGAGTGCTGGAGAAGCTCATAAAAACAAACCTGTGGTTCAGTTCCTGGCCATGGTAATGAGGCTGGAAATCATAACAGGCAACTGGGGGAGCCTCCAGGTTGAAATCCAGCAGCTGGGACAAAGCAGGGCCTATTCCTTGGGAACAGGGAACCCTTCCTTGCTCCTTGAGGTGCTCACGGGCACCAACCTGAGGTTTCCAGGTGTGATACCCAGATCCAGGTGCTCAGGAGCCTTTAAGTGGAGGGATTTGGGAACGCTGCGTGCTCTCAGTCAGCTTCAACATCCTCACCTGCCCATCTTTGGGGCGGTGACTAATGGATGCTTTTGTTTACTCCTCCGCCAGGGGATTGTTTTCCAAAGGCGGGGATTGTTTGCCTTTGTGCGGGATTTCGGGAGCGTTTTTATTTTTTTGCACAAAGCCTGCAGCAGAAGGTGGCTGCTTCAAAGGGCACTGCTGCCTTTGATACTCGGCTGCAGGAAAACCAGCCCCGACGTTTTGTTTGCCGTGGAATATTTGAGCTGGGCTCAGCTCAGTGCCACCGGTGATAATGCGGTGCCAGGGGCGTTGCGCGAGCAGGGCCCGAGAGTTCACGTTGGTTCAGGCTGTGGTGGAGGCTCCTTGAGTCCCTCAGGGGATTTAAAATCCTTCTTTGAAATCCCTCATGGAGAATCAGGAATGGTTTTGAGTGGTGATCATAAAATCCCCATTAAATTGCCCTCAGCAGCCACAGCTCCGTCCCTTCTGAGGAGGAAATTCCTGTTCTGGACACTCTTAATAAATAATTTTAGTGTCTTCCATGAGATCCAGCAAGACAAGTCTGTCTCAAATGTTCTTTTCCGTGTTTTCCTCCTGGTTTTGGGAGGGTCACAGCAAATCCCCCTGATCTGGGGGCCGATTTCACCTCGTCAATATTTGGCACCAAATATAACCTAAAGTTTTGGCCTTGTCCCATGCCCAACACCCAGAGCTTGCCCTGTGCTTCTCAGATTTGTTTAAAAACCCAAAAACATTTGATTTTCTGCACACCCAAAATAGGGGCAAGACTGTCACAGGTCACCCAAAACCTGGAGATGTGGTCAAAAAGAAATTCAGCTTTTTTTCCCCTCAACCGAAGAGATTTCCATTGGATTTGGCCGGGATCCAAGGCTCCGATTCCTCAGCCCAGTTGGAGAATGCTACTGGGCAAACCTGCCCGTCTGGCTGGGGAGCCCCACCGAGTCATTTCGGGAAGAAAAATGTCCTTTTAAACCTCCAGCCAATCTCAGCCTCTCCCCCCCTGCCTTGGCCTGATTACCTGCTTAAAACAAAATTAATCTTGATTTTTTTGCCCTCCGTTCGTGAACGTTCCAAGCTTCCGATTGCTCCTGCTGCAACGTATCCCTGTTTTTTTAGTGGATAAAGAACCGGTTTAGGTCACTCTGATGAAATGGATCTGATGCAAAAAAAAAAATAAAAAAGCCTGACACGGTAGCAGTTCATTGGCTAAAATTAAAAATAAATAGTTATGTTGGAAAGGGAAAGCTCCGTGGCTTGGGGAACATGAAATATTTTCCTCATGGAATCATTCATCCCGGTTCCTATCTTCTTTGGAGGATGTGAGATTCCAAAAAAAAAAAATCCCAACAAATAAACATGTTTTCCAGATGAAAATGATTATTAATGGGTTATCCTGAGAGTAGCTAATGGAGAAGTGTCTTGGCTTGCTGCAGGAGATCTCAATCTAAACCTGGGAGTTGGAGCTCCAGGAGAGATTTAAAACCTGCACCTTGGGAAGGATGGAAAATTAAATCCGTGCGTGTATTTCCTCAGGATTAGAGGAATTGGAGTAAATTTTGTGGTATTTTTCAATTTCCACAGAGCCAAAGCAGGTGTAGCTCTGTAAAACAAAAGATTTCCCCAAGCACAATTTCTGCCGTCAGGACTCTTCCCTCTGGATATCATTCCCAGGGAAAAACAAAATCACTCCAAGACAAAAATCTCAAAAAATACTCAAACTCCAAAAAAAAAAAAAAATCACTGGCCGGGATTCCAAATCCAATTATTTTTATTGGTCTTCCCAAGCCAGAATTTTGCTCCTTCTTTGGAGGCTGCGTTATTTGAGCACTCGGTTGAAATGGAGTTTTATTTCTTTTTTTGTTTTTGACCGAAATGCACTCAAAATTATAAAAGTATGTGCAAAACAGAGGATGCTGCCCTTCAGCAGGGTCGTAAAAGCAGTATTAAGCAGGCGTCCAGGTTCTGATCCAAGCCTTTGGAATGACGCAGGGGACGCGGGATCAGATGCTGGAGTCACAATGAGCAGAGTTTGCCAGATGGGATGGAAATAGGAGAAATCCATCAGCAATCAAGTGGGAAGGAAAAAAAAGGGCAAATTGATAGAGTTTAAAATGAAATATTTATGTGGAGTTTGGATTGAGAAGGATGTGGCATTTGAGGGATGTTATGGCCAGCGGAAGGAAATGGGAATTTCCTTTGGATATAGGGAAGGAATTTTTCCCTGTGAGGGTGAGGAGGGGCTGGGATGGAATTCCCAGAGCAGCTGTGGCTGCCCCTGGATCCCTGGCAGTGTCCCAGGCCAGGTTGGAACAACCTGGGACAGTGGGAGGTGCCCCTGCCCAGGGACCTGGATGATCTTTGTCGTTCCTTCCAATCCCAAATCCTTCCATGATTTCGTGACTCGGTGAAAGGAAGGGGCTGTGCCCTGGGCGTGTGTGAGAGGCTCATCTTCCACGACTCTTCTCCCTCCATTCTGTTCCGAACGGTGAATTTTCCCCTAAAAAACAGAGGCCGGGAGGGAGAAATTTATTTTGAAGTGATTTAGGGTGGCTTGGTGGCGTCGTTAATTTGAGCTGAGATTTCCGTGCAATCCCAGCCCTCCAAGGGGATGGAAACCTTGGCAGGGAAGTGATGGAAGGAGGAGAGGACAGGAAAAGCTTTTCCCAGTGCCCAAGGTGCCTTGGGTTTGCTCTGAGTAGCCAAAGCTGTGCAAATCTCCAGTTGTGGAATTAACCTCATGAATGATGCTGCTCCTCATGCAGGGCTTGGACTCCCAAAAATCATCCTGTGGGATGAGGCTGAGCAGAAAAGCCAGCCCTCCAGAGGGATGGGGACTTCAGCAGGGATGCAGTGGCAGGAGAAGAGGGGAAAATCCTTTCCCAGTGCCCGAGGTGCCTTGGGCTTGCTCTGAGTAGCTGGATTTAGGAATCCCTGATTGTGGAATTAAACCCTCGGATGATGCTGCTCCTCACAGGGGCTGGATTCCCAAAAAATATCCTGTGGGATGAGGTTGCATAGCAATCCCAGCCCTCCAAAGGGATGGAAACCTTGGAAGGGAAGTCATGGAAGGAGGAGAGGAAAAGCTTTTCCCAGTGCCCGAGGTGCCTTGGGCACTTCAGAGCAGCCGGGGTTGTACAAATCTACACTTGTGGAATTAACCCCGTGGTTGATGCTGCTCCTCACAGGGGCTGGATTCCCAAAAAATATCCTGTGGGATGAGGTTGCACAGCAATCCCAGCCCTCCAAAGGGATGGAAACCTTGGCAGGGAAGTCATGGAAGGAGGAGAGGAAAAGCTTTTCCCAGTGCCCGAGGTGCCTTGGGCACTTCAGAGCAGCCGGGGTTGTACAAATCTACACTTGTGGAATTAACCCCGTGGTTGATGCTGCTCCTCACAGGGGCTGGATTCCCAAAAATTATCCTGTGGGATGAGGCTGAGCAGCAAACCCAGCCCTCCAAAGGGATGGGAACCTTGGTAGTGGCAGGAGAGGGGAAAATCCTTTCCCAGTGCCCGATGTGCCTTGGGCTCACTCCGAGCAGCCGGATTTAGGAATCCCTGACTGAGGAATCAAACCCACAGGTGATGTTGCTCCATGCAGGGCTTGGACTCCCCAAAATTATTCTGTGGGATGAGGCTGAGCAGCAAACCCAGCCCTCCAAAGGGCTCCAAAGGGAACCTCAGCAGGGATGCAGTGGCAGGAAGAAAGGAGGGGAGAAGCTTTTCCCAGTGCCCAGGGTTTCTTGGGAACATTTGCTCCAAGCAGGCAGATTGTGAATCCCTGGTTGTGGAATCAAAGCCATGAATGATACTGCTTCTCACAGGGGGCTAGATTCCCAAAAAATTATCCTGTGGGATGAGGCTGAGAAGTAAACCCAGCCCTCCAAAGGGATGCAGAGGCAGGAGAAGAGGGGAAAATCCTTTCTCAGTGCCTGAGGTGCCTTGGGCTTGCTCGGAGCAGCCGGATTTGTGAATCCCTGATTGTGGAATCAAACCCACGGATGATGCTGCTCCTCACAGGGGTTGGACTCCCAAAAAAATCATCTTGTAGGATGAGGCTGAGCAGCAATCCCAGCCCTCCAAAGGGATGCAGAGGCAGGAGAAGAGGGGAAAATCCTTTCCCAGTGCCCAAGGTGCTCCCTCGCTCCGAGCAGCCAGGGATACAAATCTCCAGTTTTGGAATGAACCCCATGGTTGCTGCTGCTCCTCACAGGGGCTGGACACCCCAAAACCACCCCGTGGGATGAGGTTGAGCAGCAAACCCAGCCCTCCAAAGGGATGCAGAGTCAGGAGAAGGGGAGAGAAGCTTTTCCCAGTGCCCAAAGTTCTCCCTCACTCCGAGCAGCCAGGGATACGAATCTCCAATTTTGGAATGAACCCCATGGATGCTGCTTCTCCTCTCAAGGGCTGGAATGCCCAAAACCACCCCGAGGGATGAGGCTGAGCACTCCATCTCCCAAAAACCCCTCTCTGTGTGTGCCTCGGTGCTAAAGATTTCACCGGGCTGAACAAACTCCCGCTCCGAGCGCGTCAACAGCAGCAAAATAATGGCAGAGGGCTCGGAGAACTTCCTGTCTCCGGGAGCGTTCCTGCTGTAAACAGTGGCCATGCCAAGTGCTGAGCCACTGCCCTCAGCCCAATAACAATAAATCTATTTTTTGGTTCTGCACAGCTCGCCTTGGACGGGTTTTTTTGCAGCAGTGAGGATGAGGCAGACGCCACACTCGGAGCGTTTTCCCAAGTTTTTTTTTTTCCCTGATAAAAGGCCTTCCCAGAATGTTGTTTAGGGAAAACAAAGTACCTCTCTAGATGAAAAGGTTACATAGTTTCGAGAGATCTGTTTGCCCCGCAGCTTTTTTTTTCTTGTTGGCTTTGCATATTTAATTTTTTTTTCCAAATTTGTTTTTATTTTGCTGTTTGTTTGGTGTTTTTTTGGTGCCACCCTTCGGAACTCCCGGAGTTCTGGTCAAAATACACTGATTTTTTGTGGGCATGTGTGTCCTCACATCCTGACCCAAATAAGAGCAGCTATTTTGTCACCAAAATAAAATCCTGCTGGGAGATAAATTAGGCTTAGAGCTGGCCAGAGAACTTGAGCAGGAGTGAGGATGCTGCAAATCAGTGGCTCACAATCGCTGTCAAGAGAGTCTTTTCCAGCACAGTCATGTGCATAAACCCTCATCCGGCTGAATCAGCCTCTGTTCCCTTCCAAAAACCCTTTAGGAGCAGGAAAAAAATATTAAAAATAGATTTTAAAAAAATATTTACTATTATCCTAACACTGCGTCTCTCCACATTTTTGGCCCTAATGTTTTTCTCACCATTTTATTTCCACGGAGTTTTCTCAGCGTCTCCAAAAATCATTATTCCCTTCATCCCTGCCCCCTTTCCTCCCTCTCTGGATGATATTCCCAGGAGGAGAACCCCCTTGGATTCCCAAAATCCCCTTGGAGAGCTGCAGCTTCTGGGTGGGAATTCCGTGCAAACCTTGAGCACTGGGGCAGGTTTGGGGCTCAAAACAGAAAAAAATTATGTGAGGAATGATCCTAAATTCCTGTTGGCTTTTCCCACTGAACTTGTGAGAGGGAGGAGGTTCTGGAGCTGCCTGGAGGGCTCGGTGCCATCAGAGCTCTGGGGAGGTGCTCGGGGCCCTGTGGCAACACCAGTTCCCTGAAATTTTGGGAGGAACTGCAGGAAAAAAAGCAAATTTTGGCAAAGCCACACATTTTTCACAGGCTGGACTTTGTGCACAGAGCCCTGTGCGCCTCCAAGGGCTCAGAACTGGAAGTTGGCAGCTTCCAGGTTGGTCATGGCAACGTAATCCCCCTTTCCCTGGATATCTGTTCTGGTTTGGATCATAACTGGGTGGAAACACCAATTTCATGTCGTGGTTTCACCTTCACTAAATTTCCTTGGCTAAATTTAGTGCAGTGGTTTGAACGTTTGCTCTTTTTGTGGGACTTGACCAGGAGAAAATGAAAAGCACGATGGGCCTAAGCTTGAAAGTTACACACAGAGTTTATTTTTACGCTCTTGAAGAATTTACACACTTAAAAAATTTAAAGAACTGGAAGTTGGCAGCTTCCAGGTTGGTCATGGCAGCGTTATCCCTTTCCTTGGATATCTGTTCTGGTTTGGATCATAACTGGGTGGAAACACCAATTTCATGTCGTGGTTTCACCTTCACTAAATTTCCTTGGCTAAATTTAGTGCAGTGGTTTGAACGTTTGCTCTTTTTGTGGGACTTGAGCAGGAGAAAATGAAAAGCACAAGGAGCTTAAGCTGGAAAGGTACACACAGAGTTTATTTTTATACACTTAAAGAATTTACACATTTAAAGAATGAAAAAGAAAAAAAAAAAAAGAAAGGAAAATTGAAAACTGAAACTTCAAAACCCTTCTTTTTCTTCACAAATTGTTCACTTTCTCATAACTAACACAGAGACCAAACTCTGATTTTTCAGTCAGTTTTACCATTTAAAAATGCAGGAGTGACCCCGGGGCTTTCCCGAGCTCTGGGATTTGTCGGTGCCGATGCCAGCACGGAGAATTCCCAGCTCCTGCACTGTGCTGTGGAATCATGGAATGGGTTGGGAAGAAAGGGACTGGAAAATTAATCTCATTCCAACCCCCCTGTCATGGGAAGGGAAAATTTTCCCGATCCCAGGTTGTATCCAGGTTGACCTTGGGCACTGCCAGGGATCCAGGGGCAGCCACAGCTGCTCTGGGAATTCCAGCCCAGCCTCTCCCCACCCTCCCAGGGAAGGATTTTTTCCCAACATCCCACCCAAACCTGTAATTTTTCAGTTTGAAGCCATTCCCTGTGTGCTGTCCCTGCAGCCCTTGGGAATTGTCTCTCTCCAGGGTTCCTGCAGCTCCTTCAGGCCCTGCAAGGCCACCGTGAGCTCAGCCCAAAGCTTCTCCTGGCCAGGCTTAACCTTTCCCCTTGTCCCGGCACTGCAAAAGGGTTGAGGCAAAATCCAGGTCTCCAAGGGATTTTTCCAGGTTCCCAGGGCAATGCACCAAGCCACGAATGTGCCAAACCCACAACAGCCATGACACGAGGTTTGCCTGGTCTGAGGATCAGGCCGAGGATGAGAAAAGTGCTTCGAGGGGAGAAGAAACCCCAGAATTTCAAACAGAAAAGCAGCCAGAGAATCCCAGAATGGGTTGGGCTTAGGGGGATTTTAAGGATCATCCATTCCCACCCCTGCCATGGCAGGGACACCTCCCACTGTCCCAGGCTGCTCCAAGCCCCAATGTCCAACCTGGCCTGGGACACTGCCAGGGATCCAGGGGCAGCCACAGCAAATCTGGGAATTCCAGCCCAGCTCCTGCTCACCCATGGCAGGGGTGGCACTGGGTGGGCTTTGAGGTCCCTCCCAGCCCAAAGCATTCCAGGATTCCATGGAAAAGGCACCCAAGGCTTGGTGTCCCTCCCATGGCTCAGGGCAGGATCTGACCGTGCTGGAGGCCAGAGGTGATCCCAGCTCAGGATTCCCAGTGATGCTCAGTGCATCTCAGCCCCATCAGAGCTGGGAACCAATCCCAGTGCCCAAACATGGCGCCTTCTCCTTCTTTAGGGAATTTTGGAGGGGCAGCAGCCCAGAGTTGCATTTCTGGGGCCTGAGCTGCCCCTGAGGCACATTTTGACCACCAGAACTGTGACCTTTCTGATCCCATTATTACTGCTCTGACAAGGAAGGATCCCGTGCTGTCTGCACTGGTGTCACCTTTTCCTTTCCCAATCCCACGGATTCCTCAGGAATTCTGCAGCTTTTCCCACCCACCCTCAGCTCCGTGGCCTTCACTTCAACTTTTCTCTCTGGGCACTCCATGTCAACCTCTCCCCACCCTGCCAGGGAACAATTCCTGATTCCCAAAATCCCATCCAGTCCTGCTCTCTGTCACTTTGGAACCATTCCCTGGGTCCTGTCCCTTGGGAATTGTCTCTCCATTCCTTGGAGAGGAGCAGCAGCTCCCAACCTACAGGGAGGGGACAGAGGTGCAGCACAAGGCCAAGGTGACCCCTGGAGGGCTTGGGGGTATTTTTCAGGAGAAACTCCCTCCCAAATCCCCCTGGATTTGGGGAAGGGGAGAGGGAAGAGGAGGAATTTGGGACTTAATCCCACTTCAGACGGATAAACCCGCTCGTGAATCTGGGCCTTAACCTTCCCACGTCTCTGTCATCCCCATAAAGTCTGGGGGATAATTCCTACCTCAGAAAAAGCTGATGAATGGCCTGCAATTATAGCCGGGCTCAGGACTGTCATTAGGCTGAAGGATCCCAAGGAATTTTCTGGGAGAAGGTGGGAGAAGCTTTTTGAACTGGAGCTGTTTCATCCTGAACTGTCCTCTGCACCTGCTCTGCCTGTTTTTCCCTTTCCTTGAACTCCCCAGCACTCAGGACAGTCTGTGGGGAGAGCTGGGTGCACTTTGTAGAGGTCAGGTCATTTCTGAGAACTCCACAACCAATCCAAGCCCTGGTCCAGATGAGCATTTCATTTCAAACAAAAAAAAGGATTTTTTTGAGGAAAAAACAAAGCAAAATTCCCTGATTTTTACGTCACAGCTTGGAGGTAAAGATTCAGGTTTTGGAGAGCCCACGCACAGAAGAACCATTAGAAAATTCGAGATTATTTAGAATTTTCAAATGATGCTTCCATGATTTAGATCATATGATGCTTCTAATTATTTAGAGATCTAGATTAGCTAGAAAATTAGAAATTTTCATTGGAGCCGTTTCTGAGGGAAAAAAAAATAATTCCACATTAATGAAATTGAATAAAATTCAATTATGTGTTGTGGAAATTGCGTATCTCTATTGCAAGTTTTCAGATATTTTAGTAATAATTTTCATTTTCAAGGGCTCTGGCAGAGATCTCCTCGTGCTGCCCCCTGTGCACCCCGAGCCCTTCGTTCCTGCTGGGCTGTAATTATTGTCTCCACCCAAGTTCTGAAGAATTTCATGGTGGTGACTGCAGCAGCTCCACTCAGAGGTGGAGGCTCTGCTTGGCCTTTCTATTAAAAGTTCTTCCTTCCCCCCCCGTCCTCACTCCATGGATTTAAAGCTTTAATCCATTTTGGAAATTTGATCTGTAGGTTTAAAGCCTTTGGCATCCCACCATAAAAATTCAGCTCCAGCAGCTCACTGGGGTTGGTTTTGAGGACAAAAATTCAGCACAGGTTGGGGTAACTCTGGTGCACAGACACATCCACAGGAACCACCAGCACCACAGAGCCCAAAAATTGGGATTTCCACGGGACCTCAGGGTGCTGAGACACAAATGATGCTCCAGGCAGCCAAATCCTCCCACAGCCCCACTCTGGAATTGGCCATCAGCACCCAGGGCATTCCTGGAGCTTTGGGGTTCTTGGGGTTGGCAGAGGTGGCTCGTGGCTGTGGCAGCTCCTGGGGGTCACCCTTGGGTGGCTTTGGTGTCCCTGTGTCCCCTCAGGTGGGACCCCACCTGCAGAGCTGCCCCAGCCCTGGGGCCCAGCACAGGGAGGACGTGGAGCTGCTGCAGAGAGCCCAGAGGAGGCCCCAGGATGAGCAGAGGGCTGGAGCAGCTCTGCTGGGAGGAAAGGCTGGCACAGCTGGGATTGTTCAGCCTGGCCAGGAGAAGCTTTGGGCTGAGCTCACGGTGGCCTTGCAGGGCCTGAAGGAGCTGCAGGAACCCTGGAGAGAGACAATTCCCAAGGGCTGCAGGGACAGCACACAGGGAATGGCTTCAACCTGCAGGAAGGCAGGGTTAAATGGATCTGGGAAATCAGGAATTGTTCCCTGGCATGGGTGGGCAGGAATTCCCTGGAATAGAATTCCCAGAGCAGCTGTGGCTGCCCCTGGATCCCTGGCAGTGTCCCAGGCCAGGTTGGACATTGGGGCTTGGAGCAGCCTGGGACAGTGGGAGGTGTCCCTGCCATGGCAGGGGTGGCACTGGATGGGCTTTAGCGTCATTTCCAACCAAAACCATTCCATCATTCCATGATTCCATGATTCCACATTCTCAGCACTCACTATCAGAGACATTTTACAAGGAATTGGAGTGACAGGACAAGGAATCATGGCTTTAAGCTGAAAGAAGGAAGGTTTGGATCTGATATTAGGAAGGAATTCTTCCCTGGCCCAGGGTGCCCAGAGCAGCTGTGGCTGCCCCTGGATCCCTGGCAGTGTCCCAGGCCAGGTTGGACATTGGGGCTTGGAGCAGCCTGGGACAGTGGGAGGTGTCCCTGCCATGGCAATGAGATGATTTTTAAGGTCCCTTCCAGCCCAGACCATTCTGGGATTCTCTTGTAGGACACCCTGGCCTCAGAGGCCTCCTGTTTTT
The DNA here is from genome assembly GCA_021534815.1 of Acrocephalus arundinaceus. NCBI lineage: Eukaryota > Metazoa > Chordata > Aves > Passeriformes > Sylviidae > Acrocephalus > Acrocephalus arundinaceus. The sequence continues at coordinate 303,174 of JAJEOU010000291.1, forward strand.
CACATCCTCTTTTATTTCTATCCCCTCACACACTCTCAATAGTTTTCCCACCTTTTTTCTGCCCAGCTCCTTCCTGATCAATGCCCACCACCATTTCCTGTCCATACAACTCAGCTTCCACCTATCCCCATGCCCTAAACACAACAAATTTTGCTTTTGTGGCACCCCTGCTCCAGCACAGGGAAAACCGCACCAAGGTGGGAGAAGCAGCAGAGCCTGTGAGAGAGGGAGAGCAGGAATCCGGCTGAATTCCTGTTTCACACCCCAGCCAGGAGTTTTTCCAAGGAACGCCCATCCAACCTGAGCTGCTGGAGAGCAGAAGGGCCATTGGGTGCCACCAGGCCGCCCTTTTCCACCCTTGGCATGGTGTTGGAATTTTGGAGGCTGAAAATTCCAGGCTTTTTGAGCTGAGGGGTGCTGAGAAAAGCACAGGATTGGACTCGAGGCCTTGGAACAGCTCCCAAAATTGTGTGACAGCACAGGGGTTGTGAGTGTGTGATTTAAGTGGTGTTGTGTGATTTCACAGAGTAAAAACCTCATTTTGGGTTTTTATATATTTTAGTACATATAAAAATATATTATAAAATATATTTTATAAAATATATCCTAAAATATATTTTACATACAAATATATACTATTATAAAATAGTATATTAATACTATAAAATAGTATAAATAGTATATAAATAGTATATATAATATAAAATAGTGTAAAATACTATATATAAATATATACTAAGATATATTTTATATATTTTATATATTTTAGTATATAATAATGTATTATATTATTATTATATTATATTATATATACTATATAATATATTATATATATTCTATTATATATACTATATATATAAGATAGAGGATTCAGGGCATTGTCCAAGTTCATCTTCTTCACCTTCTTCTTCCTTCTTCTTCACAGAATTAAGCAGTTTTCTCTAATTAGGTGAAAAAGTAATCATTATTATGTCAAAAGTATAAATAATGTAAGTGTCACCTTGGTATTGAGTAATAATTTTTAAAAAATTAAAATAAAATTAAAATAAAATTTAAAAATAATTATTGATTATAAATAGCTTTAGTAAGAGAAAAGAACTGGTGTTTTACCATTTCACCTCGTTTCTCTAAGAGCTCGCGCCTCGTGGGTCCGTAAATACTGTAAATAAACAAATAAAATAGAATAAATGACCAAGACAAAAGTCAAAATTAGCATTTCCCCAAGTGTTGTTCACCCTGACTTTGGCAGAGCAGAAAAGAAGCCAAAACCTTCACAGCAGGGCAGGATGGTGTCGTCACCCCTGGGGGAAGTGAAACCCCCTCAGCGGCGCAGAAGTGAAACTGGCTGCGCACAAATCTTCAAATTCGAGCGTAAACATCTGTCCATCCCCCCAAAAAAACCCAAAACCCTCACAGAAAAAGAAATCGTGGCTGTTTCAGTGAGTTCAGTCCCACCCTTGTGGCGTTTCGCGCTCTGTTGTGCAAGGGAGAGGATTGGGAGGTGCTGGGTGAGATGCTGGAGGTGCTGCCTGCCCCAGGAAGGGATAAAAAGCAGCCCTGAAAAGCAGAAATTTGATTTTAAATCACCCCTGAGATGTTGGGTGTTCATACCAGCAGGAAGGTGTTTCTCTGAGGGAAGGGATTTGAGTGTTGGCGCCGCTGCAGCACAAGGAAAATGGGGGAAGGTGATTTTAGAACCTCGTTCCCATCTCCTGGAGGCAGCTGAGAGCTCAGGGAGCAGCCCCAGAGCCCTCCAGGGAGGCTTCCCAAAGTATCTGTGTTCTTTTGGGATCCTGGGATCCACCCTGAGCATCCCCCAGAGTCTTTTCATCCCTTGATTCAGGCTCTTGCTACCCCAGCCTCCTGCCCTGACTGATTTTTCTCTTTTCATGGAATCTTCATCTACCTGAGACTCCTCCTGAGTATTTTTTTGGGAATCTTTTCGCTTCTCCTCAAAGGAATCGAGATCCCAGCTGGCAGCAAAACTCAGGGCCTGACTTATCTTGATTTGAACCCAGAGCAGCACCAGCTTCCACATCTACCTTGGTCAATATTTCACCACTGCAGCTCAGGGCGATATTTTTGAGTTCTGAAAGAAGAGAATGATCAGGGAAAACCTCCCCAGGAGCGACAGGGACTTCCCTTGTCACCCACAGGAGGTAAAATTTAATCTGGATGCCTGCTGAGCTCGACAATGTCTCCTTTATTTGATTTCAGTGATGTCATTTGGGTTGCTCAATGCAATCCCTGCGTTGCCCCATGTTCAAAGTGCCAAAATAATTGGGGTTGAGCACCGTTACTTTGGGCTTCACCAAAAGAACTGGGAGGATTCCAAGGATTCACCCCAAAACACAAAACTTTCTGCTGGCCTCCTTGCTCTGGGAATCCCACGGCAGCTCTGCTGCTTCCCAGCCCAGAATCAGAATGGTTGGCCAGGAAAAAATGTGGAGAAAGGGAGGAGAAGAGTGTGAGGGGAATGTCTGGAGTGCTGCGGGGAGATGGGAGGGAAGGGAAAAGGGAAAAGTCAGGAATAGCCATGTTCCTGCAGGAATGAGCTGATTTTCCACCTTTACTGTGAAAAAAAAATCAATAAATCAGGATTTGGGAGTTGGGAAAGAAAAGGATGGGGAAAAACCAGCACTGGTCATGTTCCTGCAGGAATGAGCTGCTTTTCCAGCTTTATTGTGGAAAAAAAAAATCAAGATGTGGGAGCTGGGAAGGAAAGGAAAAGGGAAAAGCCAGAATCAACCATGTCCCTGTAAGAATGAGCTGCTTTCCCATGAATATTGTGAAAAACCCAGGATTTGGGAGTTGGGAAGGGAAGGAAAAGGGAAAAGCCAGGATCAACCATGTGTCTGCAGGAATAAACTGCTTTTCCTACCTTATTGCATAAAAATTTCAGGATTTGGGAGCTTGGAAGGAAAGGAAAAGGGAAAAGCCAGGATCAACCACGTCCCTGCAGGAATGAGCTGCTTTTCCACAAATATTGTGAAAAACCCAGGATTTGAGAGTTGGAAAGGGAAGGAAAAGGGAAAATTCAGGAGCAGCCATGTTCCTGCAGGAATGAGATGCTTTTCCAGCTTTATTGTGAAAAAAAATTCAGGATTTGGGAGCTGGGAAGGAAAAGGAAGGGGAAAAGCCAGGATCAATCACGTCCCTGCAGGAATGAGCTGCTTTCCCACAAATATTGTGAAAAAAAAAAAAAATAAATCAGGATTTGGGAGCTGGGAAAGAAAAGGAAGGGGAAGATCCATGATCAACAATGTCCCTGCAGGAATGAGCTGCTTTTCCAGCTTTATTGTGGAAAAAAATTCAAGATTTGGGAGCTTGGAAGGAAAGGAAAAGGGAAAAGCCAGGACTAACAATGTCCCTGCAGGAATGAGCTGCTTTCCCACAAATATTGTGAAAAACCCAGGATTTGGGAGTTGGGAAGGACAGGAAAGAGGAAAATCCAGCACCAGCCATGTTCCTGCAGGAATGAGCTGCTGTTCCACATTTATTGTGGAAAAAATTTCAGGATTTGGGAGCTTGGAAGGAAAGGAAAAGGGAAAAGCCAGGATCAACTATGTCCTTGCAGGAATTGGCTGATTTTCCAGCTTTACTGTGAAAAAAAATTCAGGATTTGGGAGCTGGGAAGGAAAAGGAAAAGGGAAAATCCAGGGCCAACAATGTCCCTGCAGGAATGAGCTGCTTTTTCCACCCTTATTACAAAAAAAAAATCAGGATTTGGAAGCTGAGGAGGAAAAGGAAGGGGTAAAGCCAGCACCAAAGGTGCTTTTCCACCTTTATTGTGAAAAAATTCCAGTATTTCTGAGGGTTCCAGTTTGCAGCAGGAAACTGGTAAAAATCCCGTTGGGCTCCGTAGAAATCCAGGAGAAAACATTGATTAATTTAGAGCGCTGGAGATTTCCTGGTGGGTGAGGAGCTGCTGTGCAAACACAGAGAGCAGAACTTCCTGCAGTGAGAAACACTCCCAAGGTCGGGGTTATCCAAGCCAGGAGGGAAAAGGGGGTGCAGTTCCCAAATTCCCAGTTTGACACGTGCTCAGAGCCGAGAAAATTCCATAAAAACACAGGAATGGTTCTGTTTTCCCCCATGACTGATTTGCAGGAGCAAATCTTGGAATCATGGAATGGTTTGGGTTGGGAGGAACCTTAAAAATTATCCAGTGTCATGGGCAGGGACACCTTGGACACCCAGGGTGCTCCAAGCTGGAATTGGACACTGCCAGGGGTGGGACAGCCACAAATTCTCTGTGTCAGGGCCTCCCCACTCTCACAGGGAGGAATTCCTTCCCCAAATCCCATCTCACCCTGTCCTCCTCCACCCCAAACCATTCCTGCCCCTCCATCCTTTATCCCAAATCCCTCTCCAGCTGTTCTGGAGCTCCTTTAGGCCCTGGAAAAGGCTCTAAGTTGTCCCTGGTGCATTTTATTTTTAAGTCACCACCCTCATTTGGGTGTTTGGACCGTTGGTCACAATTTCCAACCCATCTCCAGCTGAGGTGAACGACAGCTTTATTTCATATTTAAATCCGGTGGCATCTGTGGTGCTGCTGGTAAACAAATCATGTTCTTTTTTTTGTTTGGTTGGTTTTTTTGATGCCTCTTGCTCCAGCTGCAGCTTTTTTTCTTTTTGTTCTGATGAAACAACACCGGATCAGACACGAGAGGTGAAGTTTTCTCCTGTGCCAAACCATTGCTGGTGGCTGGAGAAAAAAAATAAAACACCAAAATTCTGAGCGCGGAATTTCGCCTTGGAACACCTGCAAAAATTGGGATGAGCAGCTGTTAATTCAGGAAAGGTTCCCTGATTTCAGCCCTTCTCAATTTATTGATCAGATTCGGAGGGCTCAGAGATGGGAACCGGCAAAAAATTGGGAGGTGAAATTCAGGAATGGGTGTGGGATGTGTGGATGGCGTCCTGGAGAGGTTTAAATCCTGCCTTTGGCACAGGGCCAGGGAGATGCTGTGAGGAGCCAGGAAAATGGGGAAAATTGAGCATTTAGCGTGGTTTAATGCTGGTACAAAGGGGATAAAAGGTAGAAGATGGATAAAAAAACTCCTCCGAAATAAAATCATCCTGTTTCTCCCTAGAACCTGGAATTTTCTCCTTAATAGAATAGAAATGTTTGTAATGTCATTTGAGTCGCATTTGGGCCTTCCATTTCAGGGTTTTCCATCTATACCTTTTGTCCTTGTCAGCACAGACATTCTTGCTTGGCTGCTTTCCTTCTTTCTTTTTTTCTCTTATTTTTATTTAATAATTTACTGTAACAATTAAAAAAAAAATAAAAGGCCCAAACAACCAAACCAAATTTAATGGCACAAAGCCCAAAAGTAAAAGGCAATGATTACACCAACCTCTCTTTGCTTTTTTCTCCCCCTTCCACAGCCAAATTTCTGATGGTTTCACTCCATTTTTTTCCTGTTCCCACTGTGGAACCATGGATTCAATGGCTTTTTCAAAGGATCCAAATGAAGCCAGAGGTTCAAGCTGTGACTTCTTTGCCCAACAGTTCCTCACTCCCTTTTCCCTCTTCCCCTGCAGCCACTTTTATGGGAAGCAGCCCCAGCTGAGGGTGACGCTGCTCAGGGGTGACTCAGGCAGGACACAGGAGCTCCATGTGACCTTGGTGTCACCCAGGATTTGTGGTTCCCCATGGGTTCCTCTCAGACATTCCCGGCTCACGAGGCTCTTGCTCCCTCTAGAGCTCTTCAGGGCGGTTCTGGAGACTGGAGGGGAGCTGATTCTGCTCCAGCCCCTGGGGAGGGGATGGATGTGGAATGGGATCTTCAAATTCCTGGGTTTCCATGCAGGGCACAGGCAGAGGCTTTGATATTGGAGGCTGATCAGGGAATCATGGAAAGGCCTGGGTTGAAGGGACAATGTCACAGAATTCCTGGATCCCTGAGGTTGGAAAAGCCCTCTCAGCCAAGGGAGTCCCAGTTGTGCCCGGTGCCCACCTTGTCCCCAGCCCAGAGCACTGAGTGCCACCTCCAGGTGACACCTGCAGGGATCCCGGGCACTGCAAAGCTCCCTGGGCAGCCCCTGCCAAGGCCTGAGCACCCTTTCCATGGGGAAATTCCTGCTGCTGGCCAAGCTGAGCCTCCCCTGGCCCAGCCTGAGGCCGTTCCCTCTCCTCCTGGCCCTGTGGCCCTGGCACAGATCCCAGCTCCCACCTCCCAGCTCCATGCACACAATCCAACACTCCAGGGGGACTCCAGCATTTGAGCTCAGCCCTTTTCCTGCTCTCCCTTGTCAATCCCCACACAATTGCAACATTTCATGGGTTACAGCCTGAGGAGGCCGCACAAGGATGCAAAGAAATCCCAGCTCCAGAGCTTTCCAGACACACTTGAGTGTTGCCCTTTTCATTGCAGACCAGGATCCCTCATGCCAAGGCCTGAGCACTGTGGGAGGGAAAAAATGTTCCCAATGTCCACCCTGAGGCTCCCCTGGCCCAGCCTGAGGCCGTTCCCTCTCCTCCTGGCCCTGTGGCCCTGGCACAGATCCTTGGCCAGCAGCAGGAATTTCCCCATGGAAAGGGTGCTCAGGCCTTGGCAGGGGCTGCCCAGGGAGCTTTGCAGTGCCCGGGATCCCTGGCGGTGTCACCTGGAGGTGGCACTCAGTGCTCTGGGCTGGGGACAAGGTGCCCATGGGGCACAGCTGGGACTGCCTGGCCTGGGAGGGCTTTTCCAACCTCAGGGATTCTGGAATTCCGTGACTTCAGCTGCCAAATCAGTGACATTTGTAAGGCACTTTTGAATTCCAAACCTCCCAACAGAATGTGCAGATCCCATTTCCAAACTCAGCCGTGCACTCCAGCCAGAACTGCTCCTGTTGCTTTCCCTGGAAGGGCTCTGACCTTTGCACCTCTTGCAATCATCAACATTCCCAAGGGATTTTTCCTCCCCTGGCTGGGAGGGCAGAGCTGATGGAAGCAGCGGATCCTGGGCTGTGCCCTCACGCACTTGAGGCCTTGATGTCTGTGGGAAAGGTTTCCCTTGTCCCACCTCTGGAGAATTCCATCCTGGTGCCTGTTTTAGGAACCACCAGGGATAGCTGTAGAGAGGAACGGGCTCTGAAGTGGCTCTTGCACCCCCAAAACCCCTTTCACCCCCATCAAAGACTCCCAGGATGACCCCAGAACAATTGGCTTCCACCCACGCCGCCCTGAGCTGATTTCTGGGATGGTTTTCCATTGATTTATGGGAATGTCAAACCCAGAAACTCTTGGATTTTGATGTTCACTCACGTTGTTGGTTTGCTGTGCCTGCTGTGAGGCTTTCAGGGTGACTTTTGGAGGCATCCAGACAAGACCAGTGTTTCAGGGTGACTTTTGAGGGTGTTTGATCCCTGTTTGGAGGTCAGGTCTTCTCTGCCTGACTCAGTTTCAGGCACTCTGTGCAGACACTCTGGGTGTATCATGAATCATTTTTTGTTAGAAATAAAATCTGGATCACAACAAATAAAACCAGGAGCTGTTTCTGGCCCTGCTTCCACCCCAAACCAGGAATACCCATAAAACCCCACATTTCACCCAACCTTTGTTAACCAGCCCCATAAACGATGAATAATGCAGCAGCCATAAAACCACTCAGCCCAGCTGGATGGAAATGGGGCAGAAGAAGCAGGGGATGAAAGGCAGGTGGAATTATTTTTAAACAGCAGGGAGTGACACTCAGCTTCGTGGTTTTAGGGGCTGTGGTTAACCAGGATGTGGTTCCTGAGCAGCCTGCTGGCAACGAGGAGCAGCCCAAGTGTCTTCCTGCTCTGCCAGCTCAGGTCATGGGCTTGGTTTTGTCTGTTCTGGGGAAAAAAAATCTTAAAAATAAAAAAAATCAGCTCCCTCTTCTTCTTTATTCTGGTCTTGTTGGCTGGAATTATGGCCACATTTTGCTACATTGTTGTTGGGGTTTTTTCCTGAATTTATTTTCTATATAAAACCTTCTCGAGACCCTTCTAAAGTTGACAAAAAAACCAAACAACAAACAACAACAACAACAAAAAACCAAAAACAACCAACCAAACAAACAAAAAAACCCACCAAACTGGAAGCAAAATGGAAATACTGAAGATTAGCCCAGGAAATGAAGTGTATTTTTAAATTCTCTCTCTGTTTTAGTGATAAATGTTTTATTTAGTGATTCAGGAAATTTTGGATTTGGATTATTTAGTGATTTAGGGAATGTTTTGGAAAGGAGGAAGATCCCTGTCCAGGCCATTTTCCCTGTGGGTTTCTCCCTCTTCTTCTTTATCCTGGTTTTAGAGACTGCAATTATGGTCACATTTTACTGCTTTTCACTGCTGTGTTTGGGGTTTTTTCCTCCATTTATTTTCTATGGAGAAATTCTCCAGAACCTTCTGAAGAAACGAATTGATGCTGTGTTCTAGCAGTGCAGCAAGCCCTAAACTGGAAGTCAGATGGAAATACTGCAGATTAGTCCAGTAAAGGAAGTGTATTTTTAAATTCTCTCTCTGTTTTAGTGATAAATGTTTTATTTAGTGATACAGGGAATTTTGGATTTGGATTATTTAGTGATACAGGAAATTTTTATTTGGGAAAGGAGGAAGATCCCTGTCCAAGCCATTTTCCCTGTGGGTTTCTCCCTCTTCTTCTTTATTCTGGTTTTAGAGACTGCAATTATGACCACATTTTACTGCATTTCACTGCTGTGTTTGGGGTTTTCCCTGCATTTATTTTCTATGGAGAAACTTCTCCAGAACCTTCTGAAGAAATGAATTGATTGTTCTAGAAGAGCAGCAGGTGTCAAAACTGGAAGTCAGATGGAAATACTGCAGATTAGTCCAGGAAAAGAAGTAAATTTTTAAATTCTCTCTCTGTTTTAGTGATAAATGTTTTATTTAGTGATTCAGGAAATTTTGGATTTGGATTATTTAGTGATTTAGGGAATGTTTTGGAAAGGAGGAAGATCCCTGTCCAGGCCATTTTCCCTGTGGGTTTCTCCCTCTTCTTCTTTATTCTGGTTTTCAGGACTGGAATTACGGCCACATTTTACTGCATTTCACTGTTGTGTTTGGGGTTTTTTCCTCAATTTATTTTGTATGGAGAAACTTCTCCAGAATATTCTGAAGAAATGAATTGATTGTGTGTTCTAGCAGAGCAGCAGGTGTTAAACTGGAAGTCAGATGGAAATACTGCAGATTAGTCCAGGAAATGAAGTGTATTTTTAAATTCTCTCTCTGTTTTAGTGATAAATGTTTTATTTAGTGATACAGGGAATTTTGGATTTGGATTATTTAGTGATACAGGAAATTTTTATTTGGGAAAGAAGGAAGATCCCTGTCCAGGCCATTATTCCTGTGGGTTTCTCCCTCTTCTTCTTTATCCTGGTTTTAGGGACTGGAATTACGGCCACATTTTACTGCATTTCACTGCTGTGTTTGGGGTTTTCCCTGCATTTATTTTCTATGGAGAAACTTCTCCAGAACCTTCTGAAGAAATGAATTGATTGTGTGTTCTAGCAGAGTAGCAGGTGTCAAACCATAAACTGGAAGTCAGATGGAAATGCTGCAGATTAATCCAGGAAATGAAGTATATTTTAATTTTTTCTCTCTGTTTTAGTGATAAATGTTTTATTTAGTGATACAGGGAATTTTGGATTTGGATTATTTAGTGATACAGGGAATTTTTATTTGGGAAAGGAGGAAGATCCCTGTCCAGGCCATTTTCCCTGTGGGTTTCTCCCTCTTCTTCTTTATTCTGGTTTTAGAGACCGGAATTACAGTCACATTTTACTGCATTTCACTGTTGTGTTTGGGTTTTTTTCCTCAATTTATTTTGTATGGAGAAACTTCTCCAGAACATTCTGAAGAAATGAATTGATTGTTCTAGAAGAGCAGCAGGTGTTAAACTGGAATTCACATGGAAATGCTGCAGATTAGTCCAGGAAATGAAGTGTATTTTTAAATTTTTAAAATTTAAATTTTCTCCCTTTTCTTTTTTATTCTGATTTAGAAACTGGAATTACAGCCACATTTTACTGCATTTCACTGTTGTGTTTGGGGTTTTTTCCTCCATTTATTTTATATGGAGAAATTTTTCCAGAGTCTTCTGAATAAATAAATTAATTATGTGTTCTAGCAGAGCAGCAGGTGTCAAAATGGAAGTCACTGGAATTGCTGCAGATTAGTTCAGGAAATGAAGTATATTTTTAAATTTTTAAAATTTAAATTTTCTCCCTCTTCTTTTTTTATCCTGATTTAGAAACTGGAATTACAGCCACATTTTACTGCATTTCACTGCTGTGTTTGGGGTTCCTCCTGCATTTATTTTCTAAAGAAATAAACTGACACCGTGTTCTAGCAGATCAGTTGTCAAAAAAACATCCCAAATTGGGAGCAAGATGAAAATATTTAGTTCAGATTAGTCCAGAGAATAAAATGTATTTTCAAAATTATTCTGTCTTGGTGATAAGTGTTGTATTTAGGGATACAGGGAATTATATAATTATATTTTGGAATATAATTATATTTTGGAAAGAAGGAAAATCCCTGTCCAGGCCGTTCATTTTAGAGCTGGACTGGATGATCTTTGTATCACAGAATAATTTGTGATTTTGTGACCTCTCTGATGAGTGACAAAGCTTTTGGGGAGGGAATTTATCAAATTTTGTTTCTGATGCCTCTCCTGCTGTGCTGGCAAGGGGAAGATGAATAAAGGTGCAAAACTTTATCACCAAATTTGCTGTTTAAGGGACACCAGGAGCTCAGCCATGCTTGTTTGGGGTCACCAAACGCCCTGAGAGAGGGATGTGGAATGATATTTCCAATTCCTGGATGGATTTTCAGCCAGGCTGGGGGTGTGGGAGGAGCTGGGATTTGCAAGGCTGGGTTTAACTCCTGGTGCTGATTAGAGCCAGGTTTAGCTGAGGCAGCCGAATTCCCATCCCAGCCAGGACTCTTCATCTCCCACAGCTCCTCATCCTCAGCGTGGGGAGGCTGAGCCCTGAACTCCCAGGAGTGGGATGAGGACAATTTCCAGGATCAGGATTTGCAGAGCATTTTTGGGGCTGCACAAAGAGCGGGATGGATTTACCAGGGAATATTCCCAGGAAAGAGGAACAGCGGTGCCTGAATATTCTTTTTCCATTTCTATTTCAATTTAGCCTTCTTTATAAAACTGAGGCAAACAGTAAAAATGGAATGGGATGGAATTGCCAGGGAATATTGTTGGGGAAGGGGAACAGCGCTGCCTGAATATCCACATTTCTTTTTCCATTTCTATTTCAATTTAGCCTTCTTTATAAAACTGAGGCAAACAGTAAAAATGGAATGGGATGGAATTGCCAGGGAATATTCTTGGGGAAGGGGAACAGCGCTGCCTGAATATTCACATTTATTTTTCCATTTCTATTTCAATTTAGCCTTCTTTATAAAACTGAGGCAAACAGTAAAAATGGGTGCAAGGGAAGAAACCACACTCGGACTGGAGCCAGGTGGGGAAAAATGAAGGAGAGGGAGGAAGAACCTCGATGTTTTTTACAATTATTCCTGGTTATCCCACCGGGGGTGATGGCCCCTGATGTCTGTGGCTGATAACAGATTCCTGTCAGTCTCTCTGATGCTCAGATAAGGATGCTGAAGCTGCTGCCAGGCAATTTTTTTACTGCTGCCAAGGCCAATGCCAGCAGCTGAGGGCTTAGCAAAGGTGCAGGATGTGACTTCTGTCCTTGCAAAAATGCCAGGAGTAAATCCAGAGGTATTTTGGGTGATTTTCCCAAAGTAGAGCCGTGCACAGAACAACTTGGGGAAGGCCATCATGGTTTGTTTGCTGAATAATGGAGAATGATCCTCTGATCATGAGAATAATAGAGAATAATAGAGAATAAAAGAGAATAATAGAGAATAATTAATAGAGAATAATAGAGAATAATAGGGAATAATAGAAAAAAATAGAGAAAAATAGAGAAAAATAGAGAATAATTAATAGAGAATAATAGAGAATAATTAATAGAGAATAATAGAGAATTATAGAGAATAATAGAGAATAATAGAGAAAAATAGAGAATAATAGAGAATAAAACAGAATAATAGAGAATAATTAATAGAGAATAATAGAGAATAATAGAGAATAATAGAGAATAAAACAGAATAATAGAGAGTAATAGGGAATAATGGAGAATAATAGAGAAAAATAGAGAATAATAGAGAACAATAAAGAAAAATAGAGAATAAAACAGAATAATAGGGCATAATAGAGAATAGTAGGGACTAATAGAGAAAAATAGAGAATAATAGAGAATAATTAATAGAGAATAATAGAGAGTAATAGAGAATAATAGAGAGTAATAGAGAAAAATAGAGAAAAATAGAGAATAATTAATAGAGAATAATAGAGAGTAATAGAGAATAATAGAGAGTAATAGAGAATAATAGAGAATAAAACAGAATAATAGAGAGTAATAGGGAATAATAGAGAATAATAGAGAATAATAGAGAAAAATAGAGAATAATAGGGAATAATTAATAGAGAATAATAGAGAAAAATAGAGAAAAATAGAGAAAAATAGAGAAAAATAGAGAAAAATAGAGAATAATTAATAGAGAATAATAGAGAAAAATTATTAGATAATAATAGAGAATAAAACAGAATAATAGAGAGTAATTGGGAATAATGGAGAATAATAGAGAAAAATAGAGAATAATGGAGAAAAATAGAGAATAATAATAATAATAATAATAATAATAATAATAATAAAGAATGATCCTAATCCTCTGCTGTGGCTTGATAAAATGTTTGAATTCTCCACTGACGAGCTGTAGGGATTTTTTTTATTATTATTTTTTCCATCCCCTTCTCTCTTAGCATTGCAGTGGGAGATGATTTTCACGACATGGGGTTGATCTCGTGCTGGCCTCAGCCACGGAGTGTGGGATTTCCCAGCCTGTCCGGGGGATCTCAGCACCCACTGCTCTTTCCTTTTAGCAAATGCTGCTGCTGCTCCAATTCCCGTGGCACTTTTGGAAAAGCCAGCCACGATTTCCCAACCTCCCTGAGCTTTGGAAAGCGCAGAGAACACCCCAGAGTCAGGAACATCAGATAAACTTTGACTGTTAAGGGTAACCTCCTTTTTTTTTTTTTTTAAACAAACAGAGTGTAGCTGATTTAAATAGAAATTAATTTTGTTTCCCCGAAAGCTTTGAGCGGTTGCCACGGAGGGAATGAATCCAGCACCAGGATTCTACACCCCAGAAAACCTTTTAGTGCCTTGCAGGGTGTTTGAGCTCTACCAAAAACGAGGAGTTTGCTTTTCTTTTGTAACACTTGCTCAGGGATTTATTTAATAAATTTTTTTTGTTTGTTTTTGGGGTTTTTTTGTTTTTTTTTTTTTCTCAGTAACATTTTTCTTCTTTCCTGTTGCAGGGAAAAGCTTCACTCTGACCATCACAGTCTTCACAAATCCTCCCCAAGTAGCCACGTACCACAGAGCCATCAAGATCACCGTGGATGGACCTCGGGAACCCGAAGTAAGTGGAGATTCACTCAGAGAGAATTCCAGAGGGATAAACTGATTTAATGCAGGGACTCATCCCCAGGCACACAGAATCCAGCAGCATGTGGAGAAATGGGGGATGTTTTAAAATTTAAAAATGGTTTTAATGCTGCTCTGGTGTCCGCTGATCCAGGACTTGCATTTCTGAGCTATCCAGGCAGGCCTGGCTTGGCTCACCCCAGGAGCTGACAGAAGGGCTGCTGGTAAAAGGTGGGCAGCGAGTCCCTGCACATCATTGTTTGCTTTTCAAATGTGGAGAGGGTTTTAAAGCATTGGAAACCGATATGGCATTGATCAAACCCTTCAGGCTCAGCCACCCTGCAAACAGGAATAAATCCCATGGTTTGCTGCTTCCTGGAGCTCCTGAGCCTCGGCTCTGGGACAGCTTGGGAGAACACATAAATGTGCACAGACAGCAAATCCTCCCTTTTTTTTTCTTTCCTTTTCCTTTCCTTTCCTTTCCTCTTTCCTTTCCTTTCCTTTCCTTTCCTTTCCTTTCCTTTCCTTTCCTTTCCTTTCCTTCCTTTCCTTCCTTTCCTTTCCTTTCCTTTCCTTCCTTTCCTTTCCTTCCTTTCCTTTCCTTTCCCTTTCCTTTCCTTTCCTTTCCTTTCCTTTCCTTTCCTTTCCTTCCTTTCCCTTTCCTTTCCTTTCCTTTCCTTTCCTTTCCTTCCTTTCCTTTCCTTTCCTTTCCTTTCCTTTCCTTTCCTTTCCTTTCTTTCCTTTCCTTTCCTTTCCTTTCCTTTCCTTCCTTTCCTTTCCTTTTCCTTCCTTTTTTCCTTTCCTTTCCTTTCCTTTTCCTTTCCTTTCCTTTCCTTTCCTTTCCTTTCCTTCCTTTCCCCTTTCCTTTCCTTCCTTTCTTCCTTTCCTTTCTTTCTTTCTTTCTTTTCTTTTTCCCTTCCTTCCTTTCCTTCCTTCCTTCCTTCCTTCCTTCCTTCCTTCATTCATTCTTCCTTCCTTCCTTCCTTCTTCTTTCTCTCTTCCTCTCTTCTCTCTTCCTCTCTTTCTCTCTCTCTCTCTCCTCTTTTCTTTCTCTCTTCCTTCCCTTTTTAAAAGAAAAAAGCACAATGAGGAGCTGAAGGATTTGATATTCCAGGGAATGCCTGACCTTGCACACAGGGAGTTGTTTACTCACGTGCTGAGGGCAAACATTTCTGTCTGGGTGAGATGGAGTGAGGGTGGAGCAGATGTGCAAGAGACATCACAGAATCAGGGAGGAAGGATCTTAAAGATCATTTCATTCCACCCCAGACACCTTCCAGGCTGCTCTGAGCCCCAATGTCCAACTGGCCTGGGACACTGCAGGGATCCAGGGAGCCACAGCAAATCTGGGAATTCAGCCCAGCCTCTCTCACCCTCACAAGGATGAATTTCTTCCCAATATCCAAATAAATTTTTATGCCAGTTTGGGAAGCCATTCCCTGTGTGCTGTCCTGCAGCCCTTGGAATTGTCTCTCTCCAGGGTTCCTGCAGCTCCTTCAGGCCTGCAAGGCCACCCTGAGCTCACCCAAAGCTTTTCCTGGCCAGGCTGAACAATCCCAGCTGTGCCAGCCTTTCCTCCAGCAGAGCTGCTCCAGCCTCTGCTCATCCTGGGGCTCCTCTGGGCTCTCTGCAGCAGCTCCACGTCCTCCCGTGCTGGATCCCAGAGTCTCTGGCGGTCACCGGAGGCAATCCTTGGCTTCAGTCGTCCCTGGGGCATTTGCATATTGTTATCAAAATGTAAATTGAGGTTTGGAATGAGTTTCTTGCACCCCTCCCACACTCTTGGCAGAAGTTCTGGATGTTGCTTAAGTGGAATTGTCCCTGGAGAACAGAGCAGCAAGGCTCAAACGCCCTCCAGGGAATGAGACTCACAGCTTGGGGCTGCTTAACCAGGAAAGAAATGTTTCATACTTCAGCTAAAAAAGCTTAGAAAACTCAGGTTTTCCTCTGCAGCCTTCATTTACCTGAGTTGCATCGTGATCCATGTTTTTAGTATAAAAATCTGACTTTTTTTTGGTTTTTTATTAGAGGACAGGCCTTAAAACAAATACTCTGTCAGCATAAGGCTTCTATTTATTTATTCTTATTTCTTTGGTTTGTTGTTTGGGGCTTTTTTTATTTACGTTGTCCCTGCAAAATATCCTCAGTGAACCAGGCAGCTGCGCTCGTAAAAAAAAAAGATATTTGTGTATGCAAATTCCAGATTTGCATATTCAATTACCTGGGCATGCCCAGGGTTTGCAGACAATGAATAAACTTCAGCTCTTTGAATATGCATCTGTTCGAAACAAAATCCTCCTGCAGGCAAACCTTCTGCTGGAAATCAATTCTTCAGTTGGTAGAGGATTAATATTTGAATTGTCAGGTTTTAGGAGTCCTAATCTACGTCT
>JAJEOU010000291.1:319087-406788 GCA_021534815.1 Acrocephalus arundinaceus
AATTCTCCCTTCGCTCACCCACCTCCATCCCCGCGGCCTGTGGGGGCTCACATCCGTCTCTGGGGGGCTCTCCTTGGAGATCTTGGGATCTTTGACACGTGAGAGTCTTTAAGGAGTGAAAAGTGGGGGTTCTCAATGGATATTTGGATTTTGGGAAGCCTGGATGTCTGAATTTGGGATTTTAGGTTTTAAGGTGCCCATTATAATCCTCCCTTCACTCACCTACCTCCACCCCACGGCCTATGGGTGATTGCAGCCCTGCTCTGCTTCCATTTCTTCTTGGATATCTTTAACACGTGAGAGCCTTTAAGGAGTGAAAAGTGGGGCTTCTCATTGGATGTTTGGGTTTTGGGAAGCCTGGATGTCTGAATTTGGGATTTTGGGAAGCCTGGCAGGTTTTAAGGAGTCCTAATTCTAATTCTCCCTTTGCTCACCCACCTCCGCCCCGTGGCCTATGGGGACTCACATCCATCTCTGGGGGCTCTCCTTGGAGATCTTGGGATCTTTGACACGTGAGAGTCTTTAAGGAGTGAAAAGAGGGGCTTCCCAATGGGTGTTTGGATTTGGAGAAGCCTGGATGTCTGAATTTGGGATTTTAGGTTTTAAGGGATCCATTCTAATCCTCCCTTTGCTCGTCCACCTCCACCCCACAGCCTATGGGGGATTGCAGCTCTGCTCTGCTTCTATTTCTTTTTGGATATCTTTTACATGTGAAAACCTTTAAGGAGTGAAAAGAAGGGATTCCCAATGGATGTTTGGATTTTGGGAAGCCTGGATATTTGGATTTGGGATTTTGGGAAGCCTGGCAGGTTTGAGGGGCCCATTTTGTGTCCTCCCAGCGTCAGCTCCTGAGTTTTGTTTGCCTCAGAACACTCGCAGAGCCGTTGTTTTGCAAAGCCAGGCCTTGTTCCAGGTGTATTTCCCAATGGATATTTGGCCATGAGAGTGCTGGAGAATGAGGGAAATGCTGTCAAAACCTTGCTTGGACCTCTCCCAGGAGGGCAGCAGCAAAGAGAGCTTTGCAAAGTGCTTCATCCCTCCAAAATTACCTCTGAGTGCTGAGACTTTCTTAGGACAGGCTGCTTGGGAGGTATTTCTGTGGCTGGTGGTTTTCCAGGAGGTTTTGTGGGAATGAAAACCCACAAAAGGATCACTCAGGAGCCTGATTTCCTCCCAGGCTCGGATGAAACCGAATCATCCAGCTTGGAATCTTCACTGGCATCCCCTAGAGCTGAGTCCGTCCCTGCTAAAATTCCTGCTGGAATTTGGGGCAGTGGGTCAGGTCACTGAGCTCTTCCTGTCCAAATGGAGGAAATGGACCCAAAAATTGTTGGACAGGGTTGGTTTTAGCTGGTGTTGTTCCTAACAGAGTTTTCCTGTCTTTTTTCCAAGGAAATTGGCTAAGTCAAGGTTTTCTGCTGAGGTTTTGGAGAGGAATAATTACAGGGAATCGGGATGAGTTCTTATTTGGGGATTTATTTCTGAGATCTGAGTGCTCTTCCCTGCAGGCAGGAAAGGTTTTCACTCACCTCAGGCAACACTTGGAGCTCTCCTTTATTCCCAGGGCTTGGAAAATCAGTGGCTTAGTGGAATTCTTGCAAATCTGCTGGGTTTGGGGTATTTTTGAGAATTATTGAATCAGGGAATGGTTTGGGTTAGAAAGGACCTTAAAGATGATTTAATTTCAAGCCAAACCATGGGCAGGGACACCTTCCACCACCCCAGGTTGCTCCAAGCCCAGTCCAAGCTGGCCTTGGACACTTCCAGGAATGGAGCAGCAACAAAATTCTCTGGGCCACCCATGCCTTCCTCACAGGGAAGATTTTCTCCCCCAAATCCCAACCTAACCATATTAACCCTCCTGATTTTACTACTAAAAATTAACAAATTATCGTGCGCTGTACAAAACAAAAAACTGGGAGCACCACCCAGCTCCTTGCCCTGGCTCAGGTGAAGGATCCAACCCCTCACATCCCCCTCACTTCTCTCCCTGGTTTCTCCTGCTCACGGCTCCGTTCCTATTAAAAAAAAAAAAAACCCAAATTTTATTGTGGCTGCTCAGCACGTGGGTGGAGGTATCGGTGGCAGCCTCGCATTCTTCAGCTCCTTGGGAACGCTCTCAGCTTGAACACCCAGGATCCCTTTTCCCTGCTTCCCTGTGGAATTCCCGATGGGTTTTGTGGGAAATCCAGGCACTGAAAATTCCCAAAACCTCGTGCATGCAGGCCCGAACACAGCAGAGAATACAGGGTTGGACTTGGGGCCTTGGAAAAGGCTCCCAGCTTTAGAGACCGTAAACAAGAAATTGGATTTGTTTAAGCAGAGACATATTAAGCTAGGAAGTGGAGAGTTTTAAAGCTTTAAATTTAATATCTAGAAGTAGTTATAAAGTTAATAAGAAGTTTTAAGGTGTAGTTCTGTAGGATTGTGTATCACTATAGGATTGGATAAAAAAGTCCTGATTGCAGCAGGACGTGTAGTTCAGTTTAATTAGAAAGTTAAAACAATCTATGTGGCAGTAGATTATTGGCTAATAAACCTTAATATAAAAATAAACCTTTAAATAAAAATAAACCTTTAAAACCTGTGGCCTTGTGACCACTGGCCATGAACTCCTGGTGAAATCAGTGAAGACATTTTCACTCCTTGACACTGAGGCAATAAATCACATTTTAAACATCTCCCAGTGGTCCCATCTCTTAAAATCCCAATAGGATTTTCATGCTGGGCCCTGGATCCAGCTGCTCCCTCCTGGAATAGTTGTAAGAGGCAGAAGGGCTTTGTTGTTTCAAACGGGATTTAATCTTTCAAACAGGATTTAATGTTTCAAACAGGATTTAATGTGTTTCACCCACTGATGTAGCTCAGCCATGGATGTTTCCTCATGGATGTTCTCCTCTTCTCCCAGTTCCACTTTCCCTCCCAAAGGTGTCTTCCACTGAGGGTGGAATTGTTGAGGTTTGCAGTGGATATTAGGAAAAAAAAAAAAAAGAAACAACAAATTTAAGCCTCTCTCATTTTTCTGTTGCCATCATCACCTTTTCACTTTCAGGGTCACAGCAGGAAAAAAAGGGATGGGGTGAGGAAAAGCTCCAGGACTAAAATGTTTTTCCTCAGGGATCAGAGTGTGGTTGGATTAGGGTGAGCTGGGATATTTAATTTCTTTTTATTATTATTTTTTGTTTATTCAGTTTCAGAGCAGAGGTCTCCAAAACAAGAGAGGGAAGGGAAAAGGAGGAAAGGCTGGGATTGTTCAGCCTGGCCAGGAGAAGCTTTGGGCTGAGCTCAGGGTGGCCTTGCAGGGCCTGAAGGAGCTGCAGGAACCCTGGAGAGAGACAATTCCCAAGGGCTGCAGGGACAGCACACAGGGAATGGCTTCAAACTGAAAAATGACAAGTTTGGGTGGGATGTTGGGAAAAAATCCTTCCCTGGGAGGGTGGGGAGAGGCTGGGCTGGAATTCCCAGAGCAGCTGTGGCTGCCCCTGGATCCCTGGCAGTGTCCCAGGCCAGGTTGGACATTGGGGCTTGGAGCAGCCTGGGACAGTGGAACAAAATGATTCCCCATGGCAGGGAGTGAAACAAAATGATCTTTTAAGATCCCTTCCAACCCAAACCAGTCTGAGATTCTGGGATTCCATAAAAACCAAATCAATTCTGAATATCCCCTTTCCCACCTTCCTGCCCAGTTTGCATCCTGGAGCATTTTTCACTGGGGAGAGCACAAAGTGAAGACCAAACCCCCATCCACTGCTGAATTCCAAGTAGTATCCCAAAATAACTAGAACTAGAACTAGAACTAGAACTAGAACTAGAACCAGAACCAGAACCAGAACTAGAAACAGAACCAGAACTAGAAACAGAACCAGAACTAGAACTAGAACCAGAACTAGAACTAGAACTAAAACTAGAACCAGAACCAGATCCAGAACTAGAAACAGAACCAGAACTAGAACTAGAACCAGAACTAGAATTAGAACCAGAACCAGAACTAGAACCAGAACCAGAACTAGAACTAGAACTAAAACTAGAACCAGAACCAGATCCAGAACTAGAAACAGAACCAGAGCTAGAACTAGAACCAGAACTAAAACCAGATCCAGAACCAGAACCGAACCAGAACCAAACCAGAACCAGAACCAGAACTAGAAACAGAACCAGATCCAGATCCAGAACTGGAACTAGAACTAGAAAACCAGAACCAGAACGAGAACCAGATCCAGAACTAGAAACAGAACCAGAACCAGAACTAGAACTAGAAGTAGAACTAGAACTAGAACCAGAACTAAAACTAGAACTAGAACTAAAACTAGAACCAGAACCAGAGCCAGAACTAGAACCAGAACCAGAACCAGAACTAGAACCAGAACTAAAACCAGAACCAGATCCAGAACCAGAACCAGAACTAGAAACAGAACCAGAACTAAAACCAGATCCAGAACCAGAACCAAACCAGAACCAGAACCAGAACTAGAAACAGAACCAGATCCAGATCCAGAACTGGAACTAGAACTAGAAAACCAGAATCAGAACCAGAACGAGAACCAGATCCAGAACTAGAAACAGAACCAGAACCAGAACTAGAACTAGAACTAGAACTAGAACTAGAACTAGAACTACAAATACAAATACAAATACAAATACAAATACAAATACAAATACAAATACAAATACAAACATCTCTGTTTATACATTAATGTTGAGTTTCTCCCAACACCAGCCTGGACCAGGCACTAAACCCACAATTCCTAATTTCACAGTGCTTAAAGTTAACCAGAGTGGCTAATTCCAAAAAAATATGTGCGTAAGGTTCCTTTAGAGCAGAATTTTGTTTAAATTTTGTTTTAACTCCCACCAGTAGCAACCACAAGCTGATCCTCCACTCATCCAAACCCACTCATCTTTAAAAAAAAAGAAATAAAAACCCCAAAACTAAAATAGACCTCTCAGGGCAGTTCTTGGATTGCAAGGGGCACGTTGCCATGCCACTAAACCACTGTTTATTTGTTGAGGTTTTCAGCTAGAAAAGGATCGAGGGCAGTTTTAACTTCCTATTTTAGCAAGTCTTGAACGGGAGAAGAAAACCTTTTGTGTCACGGGTTCAAACCCAAGTTAAGGGTGGAATTCAGAGGCCATAAATGGGTTTAATCGAGTTTTCTGCTTCTTCCATATCACACGGAGGGAGCCACGTCCACCTGTTCCCTTGGAAGTTTCAGCCACGGCCAATTCCCAGACCAAAGGGGAGGAAAAGCTTCCACCACATGGTTTAAGTTCAGAGATTACTTCGTGCCAGAGCTGAGTGTAAAATGTCAAAGGATTTGACCTCCACGCACAGAAAAAGGAGATTCCGACCTCAGTTCACCCCTTGCTTTGTGCAGAGGGGAAAGAAAAAAACCAGGCAGAGCCATGTGAGCTGTGCTGAGGGGTTTAGAGCCTTGAGAGGTATTTAGATTTATGGTTATTATATAGAAATAAAAATAAAAATAAAAATAAAAAATAAAAAAAAAATTAAAAATAAAATTGAAATTTAAAATAAAAATAAAAATTTAAAAAAGAATAAAAATAAAATAAAAATTAAAAAATAAAAATAAAAATAAATAAAATAAAAATAAAAATTAAAAATAAAATAAAAATAAAAATAAAAATAAAAATAAAAATAAATAAAATAAAAATAAATAAAATAAAAATAAAAATTAAAAAATAAAAATAAAAATAAAAATAAAAATAAAATAAAAAAGAATAAAAATAAAAATAAAAATAAAAATAAAAATAAAAATAAAAATAAATAAAAATAAAAATATAAATAAATAAAATAAAAATAAAAATAAAATAAAATTTAAATTTAAATTTAAATTAAATTTAAAATAAAAATAAAAATAAAAATAATAATAAATAAAATAAAAAATAAAAATAAAAAATAATACGAATGAAATATAAGTATAAATAAAACTAAATCTAAATATATAAATATAAATAACTATACTGCAACTACAACTATAACTATTACTATAACTATAACTATAACTATAACTATAACTATAACTATAACTATAACTATAACTATAACTATAACTATTAATATTAATATTAATATTAATATTAATATCTCTGTCCATATATTAATGTTGAGTTTCTCCCAACACCAGCCTGGCACTAAACCCACAATTCCTAATTTTACAGTGCTTAAAAATTTAACCAGAGTGGCTAATTCCAAAAAAAGATGAGCATAAAGTTCCTTCAGAGCAGAAATTTTTTTGTGGGGCCGACAGAAATATTTGAAAATTCAGGCCCAGAAGTTTCCTGTGGAATTAATAAATTGCATAAATAAACGAGGTTAGGAATGTTATCCAAAAATGTGCAATTAAATAACTTTTTATTTTTAATTAGCCCACAAAATGTTCCCAGAATCATAAAAACAAAAATGGTTTGGGTTGGAAAAGAACCTTAAAACCAAGCAGGGAAACCTCCCCTGGTCCAGGTTGCTCCAAGCTCCATCCAGCCTGGAATATTCTCCATTATTTTCCACCTGTTTGGTGTTGTTTTCACCTGAGGATTTATTGATTATTTACTGAAAAATTAATTAAATCAAGCTACTTTCTCTAGGGAAAAATAATCACTTTAAGCTACACCTCTGCTTCTTTTTTTTATTTAGGTTTGATAACCTTAAAACACCTGAGTTTGCTTTTTTTTTCAAAGGGAATTTTGTAACCTTATGTTTGCTTTCCCCTGCTTTTTTATGACCAAAATCCCTGGAAACCAGAGACTGGAATAAAAACTGCTGACAGCTCTGGGAGGGAAGAATTCCATGAAAACCAAAGGAAAAAAATTAAAATAAAAGCAAAACGAGGCAGATCATTGAAAGCTCAACCCTTTGAATTAACACCAAACGCCAGGACTGAGGGATTATTGCTTTTGTCTTCCTCCAGGTGCGCCAGGCTTTGTTTAAAAGACATTTCAAGGTCTTTGCTATCGGGATCTGGGACAAAAAAAATAAATCCACAGCCTGGTTTTATCAGAGTTCCCAGGAAAAGCAGGAGGAGAGTCAAGGGCAGCACCGAAACCACGGAATTCCAAGAGCTTTGTTCCCTCCCCGCCTGCATCCAGCCCCAATTTTTAATTTTATTTTATTAATATTTCTGGTTTTAATTTTTAATATTTCTGGTTTTAATTTCGCTGCATAAGCTGGGCCTGAGCAGAATCAGAAGAATTTGTGGTGTTTCAGGAGGGATTTGTTGGGGTTGTCACTCTGTCTGTCTGTCTGTCACATTTGGCTGCTGGGAAATGCAGTTTCCAGGTGATTTGGGGCATTGGGATTGGCTCGCAGATCCCAAAGAGATCCAGAGCCTCCCAGGAGCAGGGAATTCCCAGATCTTCCCATCGTGCCATAGGTTAAAAATTCATATATTTCCATAAAACTGATCTATTTCCATTCCTTTTGGATACCAGGATCAGGGAATTCCCAGCTCTTTCCATTGTACCATAGCTTAAAAACTGATGTATTTCCATTGGACACCAGGATCAGGGAATTCCCAGCTCTTCCCATTATGCCACAGGTTAAAAATTCATATATTTCCATAAAACTGATACATTTCCATTCCTTTTGGGTACCAGGATCAGGGAATTCCCGTTGTGCCATAGGTTAAAATCTGATCTATTTCCATTCTCATTGGACAGCGGGATCAGGGAATTCCTGGCTCTTCCCATTGTGCCACAGGTTAAAAACTCATGTATTTCCATAAAACTGATCTATTCCCTTTGGACACCAGGATCAGGGAATTCCTGTTGTGCCATAGGTTAAAAACTGATCTATTCCCATTCCCTTGGGACACCAGGATCAGGGAATTCTCAGCTCTTCCCATTGTGCCATAAGTAAAAAACTGATCAATTCCCTATATTATTGATATATAGGTTAAAAATTCATATATTTCCATAAAACTGATCTATTTCCATTCCTTTTGGATACCAGGATCAGGGAATTCTCAGATCTTCCCACTGTGCCATAAGTTAAAATCTGATATATTCCCTTTAGACACCAGGAACAGGGAATTCCCAGCTCTTCCCATGATGCCACAGGTTAAAAATTCATATCTTTCCATAAAACTGATATGTTTCCATTCCCTTTGGACACCAGGATCAGGGAATTTCCAGCTCTTCCTGTTAAAATCTGATAAGTTAAAATCTGATATATTCCCTCCTTTGGACACCAGGATCAGGGAATTCCCAGCTCTTCTCATTATGCCACAGGTTAAAAACTCATATATTTCCATAAAAATGATAAGTTTCCATTCCCTTTGGACACCAGGATCAGGGAATTCCTGTTGTGCTATATCTTAAAAACTGATGTATTCCCATTCCCTTGGGACACTAGGATCAGGGAATTCCCAGCTCTTCCCGTTGTGCCATAGCTTAAAATCTGATCTATTTCCATAAAATGGATCTATTTCCATTCCCTTTGGACACCAGGATCAGGGAGTTCCTGTTGTGCCATAGGTTAAGAACTGATATACTCCCATTCCCTTGGGACACCAGGATCAGGGAATTCCTGGCTCTTCCCATTATGCCACAGGTTAAAAATTCATATATTTCCATAAAACTGATCCGTTCCCATTCCCTTTGGACAGCAGGATCCGGGAATTCCCAGCTCTTCCTGTTGTGCCATAGGTTAAAAATCAATGTATTCCCTTTGGACTCCAGGGTCAGGGAATTCCTGTTGTGCCATAGGTTAAAAACTGATATATTTCCATAAAATCTATTCCCATTCCTTTTCAACACCAGGATCAGGGAACTCCCATTGTGCCATAGGTTGAAAACTCATATATTTCCATAAAACTGATCTATTCCTTTGGGACACCAGGATCAGGGAATTCTCAGCTCTTCCTGTTGTGCCATAGCTTGAAAACTGATGTATTTCTATAAAACTGATCTATTTCCATTCCTGTTGGACACGAGCGTCAGGGAATTCTTGTTGTGCCATAGGTTAAAATCTGATTTTTTATTTCCTTTGGACACCAGGATCAGGGAGTTCCCAGCTCTTCCCATTATGCCACAGGTTAAAAATACATATATTTCCATAAAACTGATACATTTCCATTCCTTTTGGACACCAGGATCAGGAAATTCCTGTTGTGCTATAGCTTAAAAACTGATGTATTCCCATTCCCTTGGGACACCAGGATCAGGGAATTCCCAGCTCTTCCCATTGTGCCACAGGTTAAAAACTGATCAATTCCCTATATTATTGATATATAGGTTAAAAATTCATATATTTCCATAAAACTGATCTATTTCCATTCCTTTTGGATACCAGGATCAGGGAATTCCCAGCTCTTCCCACTGTGCCATTGGTTAAAAATCGATATATTCCCTTTAGACACCAGGATCAGGGAATTCCTGTTGTGCCATAGGTTAAAAACTGATCTATTTCCATAAAATCTATTCCCATTCCTTTTCGACACCAGGATCAGGGAACTCCCATTGTGCCATAGGTTGAAAACTCATATATTTCCATAAAACTGATCTATTCCCTTTGGACACCAGGATCAGGGAATTCTCAGCTCTTCCTGTTGTGCCATAGCTTGAAAACTGATGTATTTCTATAAAACTGATCTATTTCCATTCCTGTTGGACACGAGCGTCAGGGAATTCTTGTTGTGCCATAGGTTAAAATCTGATTTTTTATTCCCTTTGGACACCAGGATCAGGGAGTTCCCAGCTCTTCCCATTATGCCACAGGTTAAAAATACATATATTTCCATAAAACTGATACATTTGCATTCCTTTTGGACACCAGGATCAGGAAATTCCTGTTGTACTATAGCTTAAAAACTGATGTATTCCCATTCCCTTGGGACACTAGGATCAGGGAATTCCCGGCTCTTCCCATTGTGCCATAGGTTAAAAACTGATGTATTCCCATTCTCATTGGACACCAGGATCAGGAAATTCCCAGCTCTTCCCATTATGCCACAGGTTAAAAACTCATATATTTCCATAAAACTGATATGTTTCCATTGGACACCAGGATCAGGGAATTCGCAGCTCTTCCTGTTGTGTCATAAGTTAAAATCTGATTCCCTTTGGACACCAGGATCAGGGAATTCCTGGCTCTTCCCATTGTGCCACAGGTTAAAAACTCATATATTTCCATAAAACTGATATGTTTCCATTGGACACCAGGATCAGGGAATTCCCAGCTCTTCCTGTTGTGTCATAAGTTAAAATCTGATTCCCTTTGGACACCAGGATCAGGGAATTCCTGGCTCTTCCCATTATGCCACAGGTTAAAAACTCATATATTTCCATTGGACACCAGCATCAGAGAATTCCCAGCTCTTCCCATTGTACCACAGGTTAAAAACTCATGTATTTCCATAAAACTGATATGTTTCCATTCCCTTTGGACACCAGGATCAGGGAATTCCTGTTATGCCATAGGTTAAGAACTAATCTATTTCCATTCCCTTTGGTCAGCAGGATCAGGGAATTCCCAGCTCTTCCCATTGTGCCATAGGTTAAAAACTCAGATATTTCCATAAAACTGATCTATTTCCATTCCCTTTGGATATCAGGATCAGAGAATTCTCAGCTCATCCCATTGTACCACAGGTTAAAAACTCAGATATTTCCATAAAATCTATTTCCATTCCTTTTGGACACCAGGATCAGGGAATTCCTGTTATGCCATAGGTTAAAAACTGATCTATTCCCATTCTCATTGGTCAGCGGGATCAGGGAATCCCTGGCTCTTGCCATTGTGCCATAGGTTAAAATCTGATATATTCCCATTCCTTTTGGACACCAGGATCAGGGAATTCCCATTATGCCATAGGTTTAAAATTCATATATTTCCATAAAACTGATACATTTCCATTCCTTTTGGACACCAGGATCAGGGAATTCCCATTATGCCATAGGTTTAAAATTCATATATTTCCATGAAACTGATACATTTCCATTCCTTTTGGACACCAGGATCAGGAAATTCCTGTTGTGCCATAGGTTAAAAACTCATATACTTCCATAAAATCTATTTCCATTCCCTTGGGACACCAGGATCAGGGAATTTCCAACTCTTCCTGTTAAAATCTGATAAGTTAAAATCTGAAAAGTTAAAATCTGATATATTCCCTCCTTTGGACACCAGGATAAGGGAATTCCCAGCTCTTCCCATTATGCCATAAATTAAAAATTCATATATTTCCATAAAACTGATCTATTCCCATTCTTTTTGGACAGCAGGATCAGGGAATTCCCAGCTCTTCCCATTGCACCACAGGTTAAAATCTGATCTATTCCCATTCCCTTTGGACACTCTGGTGTCTCCCTGGGTTTCACCCAGCACGTGGTGCTTTCCCAGCAGATCATCCCCTTCCCACTGGATTCAAAGCCTCTCCATCCCAAAAAACAGCCCCTGGAATGTGGAGCCAGTGCTGCCCCAGCTTGGCATTCTCCTGTTGGCTCTGCTCAGGGCTGGATCCAGCCCTTCTGGATGTTCTCTCCACCCCCAGAGGGTTTCCCCACCCCAATTTGGGGCACATCCATCTTGCTCCATCCTTTAACGGATCCCCCTCCATCTCCTGGAGAATGAATTCCCACTGGGATCCTGCTCTGGAGGAGGAGGAAATGAAATGTTCTTCCTCCTTCCCATTCCCTTCCATTCCAGCAGCCACCAAAAACTCCAGGGTGGGAAAAAGGAGTTGAAGCCTCCCTGTAATGACGACCTCGGTGCCACAGCCACAGGGAATTCCTGGAAGTGGGGACGCCTTCCCAAAATATTTTGCCAACCAAATCCGTGGAGCTGGCAGGGCTCCATTAAAAAGGGAATTTTTATAGAGAGAAATATCTTTTTTCTGAGAGTGCAGATGTAATTTGCAATTATTGCTCGGCAATATTTCATATTATTATTTCATAATATTCACCTAGAATTCCATCAGAAACTTCCACAGTTTTCCTTTCTCAGGCATCCTGGTGTCCATTTGTGGTGTCACAAACCAGTTTGCACCCAAACTGGTGAGCACAACAATTCCTATGGAATTTTGGCCCGTGGAAATCCATCCTGAGGGAAAAATCCGTGATTTTTTCACACCTCCCTGTTACAAACAGAGATATAAAGCTCCTGGTTTATAGAATTATGGAATGGTTTGGGTTGGAAGGGATTTTCAAGATATCTCTGTGGCTGCCCCTGGAATTCTGGAAGTGTCCAAGGACAGGGCTTGGAGCACTCTGGGATCATGGAAAATGTCCCTGCCCTGGATGATTTTTAAGGTCCCTTCCAACCCCAACCATTCCATGATCCTCTAAAATGTGCATAATAAACTAACTGCAGTTATTAATAATATCTAATAATTACTAATATCTAATAATATTAATTACAGTTAATAGTTAATATATTAATATCTAATAATTGCAGTTATTAGAGAATTATTAGATATTAATATATTGGGTTTTTTCCTTGTCTCTGCACCTCCACATCATTTTTTTACTCAATCATTTCACCCCCTGTGGAATGAGGCCCCTCACAGCAGGAACCACAATTTTTAAAGTCTGTCATTCCCTTCGGATCCTCCCCAAAGGTGGATTTGGACAGGGATAAAAACTCAGTGGCTGCCACAAATGTCTCAGCTGTGACAGGGCTGGGGACACCCAGCAGCAACCCAGGAACGGGAGCAGCCTCAGGAATCCCATTGGGAATCTCCTTTATTCCTGGGACATTTCCCTGGCAGAACAATTGGAGAAGAGCACAGAGCAATCGAGGAGGGTTTGGCAGAGCCAGGTGGACTCAGATTTTCAGAAGGAAAAAGGAAAAAAGGAAGGACAATTCCCGGCAGCAGGGAGGGAGCAGAACCATTTGGTGCTGGCTCCAGAACAAATTGTTCTCCCCTAAACTGTCAATGAATTTAGGCTGGGAATGAGGAGATGGTTCCTAAGGATCAGAGTAGCCCTGGACGTCTTCCAGGGGCTCTCAGACACACCAAGGTGGATTTTAAGATGGATTTTAAGATGAATTTTGCTCTGTGAGTGCAGAGCACGAGGTGTGGCTCTCCAGGCCCATCTTTGCTTCCATTCAATTCTCTGCACCACTGACTTCATCCAGGGAGTTTTAATTCTCCAGGACACACAGGAGAAGGTTTGGAAGCTTCTCTCTGTGCTCTGGAGCCAGGCTGGGAGAGCTGGGGGTGCTCACCTGGAGAGGAGAAGCTCCAGGGAGAGCTCAGAGCCCCTGGCAGGGCCTGAAGGGGCTCCAGGAGAGCTGGAGAGGGACTGGGGACAAGGCCTGGAGGGACAGGACACAGGGAATGGCTTCAAAGTAGGATTTGATGGGATCTTGGGAATCAGGAATTGTTCCCTGGGAGGATGGTCAGACCCTGGGATGGAATTCCCAGAGAATTTGTGGCTGCTGGGATTGTTCAGCCTGGCCAGGAGAAGCTTTGGGCTGAGCTCAGGGTGGCCTTGCAGGGCCTGAAGGAGCTGCAGGAACCCTGGAGAGAGACAATTCCCAAGGGCTGCAGGGACAGCACACAGGGAATGGCTTCAGAGTGATTTCTCTGTAGGAATTCTGATGTTTTTAATATCTTCAAGCCAACTGTTGGTTGGAATACCCTCTAAAATGTGGGATCTGCTCCCTGATTCCTCCACCAGGTGATCTGGGAAGCAGAAGGAGCAAACCCAGCACAAAACAAATTAGGGTTGGATGGGATGGGATCTTGGGAATCAGGAATTGTTCCCTGGCAGGGTGGGCAGGCCCTGGAATAGAATTCCCAGAGCAGCTGTGGCTGCCCCTGGATCCCTGGCAGTGTCCCAGGCCAGGTTGGACATTGGGGCTTGGAGCAGCCTGGGACAGTGGGAGGTGTCCCTGCCCATGATTTCTGTTGGAATGGGATGAGCTTTAAGGTCTTTTCCACCCCAAACCATTCCAGGATTCCAGGATTCCAGGATTCCATGAGTCTCAACCCTTTCCTCTGTTTTATCTCAATCTCAAGACAAAACCTTGCCCTGCAAACTCCCCATTCCCACGTGGCCCTCAGCAATTCCCTGGATAAATCCCACCTGTGCTGGAGCCTCCATGGCCTTTCCAGCTCCAGGATCTCCAGGATTCCTCCCCTTCAGCCACAGATTTGTCCCTCCCACGCGGGGCAGAGCGAGGTGAGGATCCAATTCCTCAACACCTGCCCAGCGTTCCCAGCAGCACCAGGGCCTCAACCTTGCTCAAGAGCTTCACATCCAGCTTGGGAAACAAAACAGAAAAACAACAAAAAAAAGGCTTGAAATTGTTTGGCTTTTCCATCAACGAATGGAAAAAGTGATGCCATGGCGGTTAATCCGCCAGATTTCCAAGTGTCGATATATTTGAGATACCGATCTTCATATTCCAAATGTCTGGCACTTCCTGGGGCTGGAAAAGCAGCAGGGAAAGCAACAAATATGATCTCAGTGCCCAGGCAACACCTGCACTTCCACCAAGTTTTTTTCTCCTGTTTTTTTTCCCAGCACATGGAGCATCCTCGAGGATAACTCTAAATAAAAACAAACAAAAAAAGGAATTCTTGGGTTTCGAGAAGAGAGATGTTGAGGGATCTATATTTAATTCTATGTTTTGACACTAATTCCATGATTTTTTTAAGCAAATAATTGTGAGTTTGATTTTTGACAGAGCATTTAGGAAAACTCAAGAATCAGAAGGGAGGATTTTTGGAGGTGTCCAAGGATTTAAACCACAGAGAAACCAGTCCCCAGAATTTTCCCTTTGAAAAACCCTCTCCCTGAGTGTTTAGGCAGCTCTAAAATTGGGCAGCTCATGCCCAGGCACAGATTTATTGTCATTAATCAATTCATGTCTTTTACCACGGTTTTGAGAAGTTGAGAGATCTGTATTTAGTTCGACATTTTGACACTAATTCCATGATTTTTTAAGCAAATAATTGTGAGTTTGATTTTTGACGGAGCATTTAGGAAAACTCAGGAAGCAGAAAGGTGCTTCAGGAGGATTTTTTGAGTTGTCCAAGGATTTAAACCTCAGAGAAACCAGTCCCAGAGTTTTCCCTTTGGAAAATCCTCTCCCTGAGTGTTTAGGCAGCTCTAAAATTGGGCAGGTCATGCCCAGGCACAATTTTATTGTCATTAATCAGTCCATGGCTTTTACCACGGTTTTGAGCAGAGAAGTTGAAGTATCTGTATTTTGTTCTCCATCTTGACACTAATTCCACGATTTTTTTAGGCAAATAATTGTGAGTTTGATTTCTGACAGAGCATTTAGGCAAACTCAGGAAGCAGAAAGGTGTTTCAGGAGGATTTTTGGACGTCAGAGAAACCAGTCCCCAGAGTTTTCCCTTTGGAAAACCCTCTCCCTGAGTGTTGAGGCAGCTCTAAAATAGGGCAGCTCGTGCCCAGGCACAGATTTATTGTCATTAATCAGTCCATGGCTTTTACCACGGTTTTGAGCAGAGAAGTGTCTTGTTCTATGTTTTGACACTAATTCCATTATTTTTTTAAGCAAAAAATTGAGAATAATTTGATTTCTGACAGAACATTTAGGAAAACTCAGGAAGCAGAAAGGTGTTTCAGGAGGATTTTTGGAGGTGTCCAAGGATTTAAACCACAGAGAAACCAGTCCCCAGAATTTTCCCTTTGAAAAATCCTCTCCCTGAGTGTTTAGGCAGCTCTAAAATTGGGCAGCTCGTGCCCAGGCACAGATTTGTTGTCATCAGTTAGTCCATGGCTTTTATAGGGGTTTTGAGCAGAGAAGTTGAGGGATCTGTATTTTGTCCTCCATCTTGACACTAATTCCACGATTTTTTTAGGCAAATAGTTGTGAGTTTGATTTCTGACAGAGCATTTAGGCAAACTCAGGAAGCAGAAAGGTGTTTCAGGAGGATTTTTGGACGTCAGAGAAACCAGTCCCAGAGTTTTCCCTTCCTTTGGAAAATCCTCTCCCTGAGTGTTTAGGCAGCTCTAAAATTGGGCAGCTCATGCCCAGGCACAGATTTATTGTCATTAATCAATTCATGTCTTTTACCACGGTTTTGAGAAGTTGAGAGATCTGTATTTAGTTTGACATTTTGACACTAATTCCACGATTTTTTAAGCAAATAATTATGAGTTTGATTTTTGACAGAGCATTTAGGCAAACTCAGGAAGCAGAAAGGTGTTTCAGGAGGATTTTTGGACGTCAGAGAAACCAGTCCCCAGAGTTTTCCCTGCCTTTGGAAAACCCTCTCCCTGAGTGTTTAGGCAGCTCTAAAATTGGGCAGGTCATGCCCAGGCACAGATTTATTGTCATTAATCAGTCCATGGCTTTTACCACGGGAGAAGTGATGGATCCCCAGAGCTGCAGGCAGGGACAAGCACTCCCAGCTCAGTTTTGGACTTGAAGGGTGATTCCTCCTGGTTTGTTTGGTCTGATCCCCTTCCACTCCCTGAGCCCTGCTCTGTTACATCCTTGGGAAAGCAGAGCTGATCTCTGACCCAGGGCAGGAATTTTGTGCTGGGATTGTCCCAGAGAATTCCCTGGGCTCACTCTTTGTTCTTTTATCTCTCTCACCTCTCCAAGGTGGAGTTTCTGTGCTCTTCTCCTCATTTTTGGGGTGGCATCTCTCAGCTCCACCTCAGGGGCTGTTTCTGTCTGCTGGGGCTCTTCCTTTTCCATGGAAACATCTCAACCTGGCTCCCTCATCTCATCCTGGAGGTGTTCAAAGTAAATCTCTCTGCCTGCCCCCAGGGCAGCTTTAAACTGGATCTTGGGCAGGAATTGTTCCCCATGAGGGTGAGGATTTTTGTTCAGAAATGATCCAGAAAAACCTTCAGGAAGGGTTGAAGAGATTCTGCCCCAGTCTCTGATTGCAGACAAGGAAAAACAAAAAAAAAAAGCTGGAAAACAAAAAATACAAAAGTGTGGTGGGAAGATTCCAAAACCAGAATGGAGGCTTAAGAGAAGTCTGGAGAGGGATTTTGAGAAATTATGAGAAGTTTGGAGAAGGGAATGGAGCGGTAGAAAAAGGGGGAATTATTTTAAGATGGAAGATGGCAGGGCCGGATGGGATATTAGGAAGGAATTGTTCCCCATGAGGGTGAGGATTTCTGTTCAGAAATGATCCAGAAAAACCTTCAGGAAGGGCTGAAGAGATTCTGCCCCGGTCTCTGATTGCAGACAAGGAAAAAAAAAATCTGGAAAACAAAAAAAAATACAAACGTGTGGTGGGAAGATTCCAAAAACAGAATGGAGGCTTAGGAGAAGTCTGGAGAGGGATTTTGGAGAAGGGAACGGAGCGATAGAAAAAGGGGGAATTATTTTAAGATGGAAGATGGCAGGGCTGGATGGGATCTTGGGAAGGAATTGTTCCCCATGAGGGTGAGGAGAGGCTGGGATGGAATTCCCAGAGCAGCTGTGGCTGGCCCTGGATCCCTGGAAGTGTCCAAGGCCAGGTTTGAGCACCCTGGGATAGTGGGAGGTGTCTCTGCCCATGGCAGGGGTTGGAACAAAATTATATTTAAGGTCCTTTCTGATCCAAACCATTCTGTGATTCTGAAGTTTGGATGGTAAACGTTCAACATTTGAGGTTTTCTCATGTTTGGGGTTGTTCCCCTCTGGCCCTCAAATCATTTTCTTGGCCCTTGACTGGCCCAGTCATGAGGAAGATGAAAATCTCTGATTGCAAAACCTCGGTAAATCAAATCTCCCCGAGTCCTTCACAGACAAACCCAAGTTTCTTTCCGCAGCATTCTCCTCTCTAATCCCCTCTCTTGGCAGAACACACCGGGGTTGGGATAGCAGAGCTCAAATTACCTTCCGTGGTAAATAAAACAAGCAGAAAAAAGAAATAAATAAGAGCTCCTTACTCCGAAAACAAACACCCACTGAAAGCAGCTTCTCCTTCACCTGGCGCTGCCCAGCTGCCAGGAGATGCCACCTGGATTTTGTAATTGGAGTTCTTTGCCCTCAAATCCTGAGCTGAACGTCTCCAAACATGAGCTGGAGCTCTGCTCCCCGGGAACAGGGACAGGATGAGAGGAAACGGCCTCGAGCTGTGCCAGGGGAGGTTTAGTTGGATAATTAGGAAAAATTCCTTCCTGGAGAAGGCAGTCAGGCCTTGGAAAGGGCTGTCCAGGGAGGTTTGGAGGTGTCCAGGGAAGGTCTGAACGTGGCCCTTGGTTCTCTGGGCTCAGTGGGCATCAGGAAAATGATCTTGGAGGGCTTTTCCAGCTTTAATTCTGGGATTTATCCACAAGGTTCCTCTGCCAGGCCTTGGAAGGGGCTGCCCAGGGAGGTTTGGAGGTGTCCAAGGAAGGTCTGAACGTGACCCTCAGTGCTCTGGGCATGAGGCAAATGATCTTGGAGGGCTTTCCCAACCTTAATTCTGGGATTTATCCACAAGGCTCCTCTGCCAGGCCTTGGAAGGCCCAGGGAGGTTTAGAGGTGTCCAGAGAAGTTCTGAACATGACCCTCAGTGCTCTGGGCTCGGTGGGCATTGGGCAAATGATCTTGGAGGGCTTTTCCAACCTTCATTTACCCACTGCCCCTTTCAAATGTTCGTCTTCCAGGCCTTGGAAGGCCCAGGGGGATTTGGAGGTGTCCAGGGAAGGTCTGAATGTGACCCTCAGTGCTCTGGGCTGGGTGGGCATCAGGCAAATGATCTTGGAGGGCTTTTCCAACCTTAATTCTGGGATTTATCCAAAGCTTCTTCTGCCAGGCCTTGGAAGGGGCTGTCCAGGGAGGTTTGGAGGTGTCCAGGGTCTGAACGTGGTTCTCGGTGCTCTGGGCTGGGTGGGCATCAGGCAAATGATCTTGGAGGGTTTTTCCAACCTTAATTCTGGGATTTATCCACAAGGCTCTTCTGCCAGGCCTTGGAAGGGGCTGCCCAGGGAGGTTTGGAGGTGTCCAAGGAAGGTCTGAACGTGGTTCTCAGTGCTTCGGGTTTAGTGGGCATCAGGCATATGATCTTGAAGGGCTTTTCCAACCTTAATTCTGGGATTCTGGGATTTATCCTCAGCTCCTTTCAAAGGCTCCTCTGGCAGGCCTTGGAAAGGGCTGCCCAGGGAGGTTTAGAGGTGCCCAGGGAGGTTTGGAGGTGTCCAAGGAAGGTCTGAACATGGCTCTTGCTGCTCTGGGCTGGGTGGGCATCAGGCAAATGATCTTGGAGGGCTTTTCCAACCTTAATTCTGGGATTCTGGGATTTATCCACAGCCCCTTTCAAAGGTTCCTCTGCCAGGCCTCAGAAGGCCCAGGTAGGTTTAGAGGTGTTCAGGGAAGGTCTGAACGTGGTTCTCAGTGCTCTGGGCTCAGTGAGCATCACACAAATGATCTTGGAGGGCGTTTCCAGCCTTAATTCTGGGATTTATCCAGAGGCTCCTCTGCCAGGCCTTCAGCAGGACGTTGCATGGAACGGGATGGTTCCCTCGGGAGCCCACGTGGTGCCAGCGCTCACAGGGCTCCTTTCATGTGGCTGAGTACACACAACACCCTTGGCAAACTCCTGGCCCAGCTTTCCCTGTGTGTTCAGCCTGTCATGACCCCAACAAACGGGGATTGTTCATGGGCACAGGAACAATGGGCTGGGGATGGCACTCAGTGACCTGGGGAAGTGCACATTAGATAATCAAACAGGCTCCATCTGACCATTCCCAGCCTGTTTGTACAACTTAAAAGCATCAAAAACCGTGAGGATATTCAAGAGGGCTGTCAAAAAAAAATCGTAGGTTTGAATTCCAACAAGAAATTCCCAGGTCTGTGTCTGAGGTTTTCTTTGGTTGGTTTGTGTGGGGTAAAAATGCTCAGTTCAGTGTCAGGGATTCTGGGAGCTTCCAGGGTTTGGTGCTCAGCTGTAGGAACTTTCATTCCAAGGTTTGGAGTGTTTTTGGTCAGCTACACAAAAATGGGGTGGAAATAGAAATAATTGTCAGAAATTGCTTGGATTTCGAAGGGAGCTTAAAGGATCATCCAGTGCCACCCCTGCCATGGGCAGGGACACCTCCCACTGTCCCAGGCTGCTCCAAGCCCCAATGTCCAACCTGGCCTGGGACACTGCCAGGGATCCAGGGGCAGCCACAGATGCTCTGGGAATTCCAGCCCAACCCCTCCTCACCCTCACAGGGATGAATTTCTTCCCAATATCCAAAATAAATCTATTTATACCAGTGGGAAGCCATTCCCTGTGTGCTGTCCCTGCAGCCCTTGGGAATTGTCTCTCTCCAGGGTTCCTGCAGCTCCTTCAGGCCCTGCAAGGCCACCCTGAGCTCACCCCAAAGCTTCTCCTCTCCAGGTTGAACAATCCCATTTCCTCTTGTCCTTTTGCACATTTAATTACAAGTATTTTACAAATCACTTGGCCAATTTGGTCTCTTCTTGGGAATTAAATTCAAATGATCAATACCAACAAAAACCAATGAAACCAGAATACCTTTGCATGGAAAAAAAAAATCACTGAGTACCCATCACTGAGTGAAAGGCAACACTTGTATTTATTGGGGTGATGATTTACAGCTGGCTGAGTGCTGGTGGTGCTTTCAGCTCTCCTTGCATAAAGGTGGATTTAATTTTCCAATTCCCACGTCCAAACAATGCTCCTCGTTCTGCAACCTGTGAACGACTGCTCCGAAGCGCTGTGGCTTTGATATCCTTGAGAGCTACATAAAAATGAGCAATTTGCCATGCAAAACCATCGGTGAATTTGAATTTGGGATTAATGAGTTGACAGGGAAGGAATCCGTCAACAAACAGGAGCGGCTCTGCCACACAGCAGAAAAGTGAACACTGGAGTTCACTTGGAAAGGGGAAAAGTGAGAAAGTGAAGGAAGAGCCCTGGGGGTGCTGGACACAAGTCCAGGGGTGCCCAGGGGGGCAAGAGGTCGATGGCAGCTGGGCTGGGTGAGGAATTGTGTGTCCAGCAGCAGCAGGGTAGGGATTGTCCCTCTGTGCTCCAGGGCTGTGTCCAGTTGTGGCTCCTGCAGGAGAGCCCTGGAGGGGCTGGAGTGTGTCCAGGGCAGGGCAGGGAGCTGGGGAAGGGGCTGGAGGCCCAGGAGGGGCTGAGGGAGCTGGGAAGGGGCTGAGCCTGGAGCAAAGGAGGCTCAGGGGGGACCTTGTGGCTCTGCACAAGTCCCTGCCAGGAGGGGACAGCCGGGGGGGTCGGGCTCTGCTCCCAGGGCCACAGGGCCAGGAGGAGAGGGAACGGCCTCAGGCTGGCCCAGGGGAGCCTCAGGGTGGACATTGGGAACATTTTTTCCCTCCCACAGCGCTCAGGCCCTGGGATGAGGGATCCTGGTCTGCAATGAAAAGGGCAACACTCAAGTGTGTCTGGAAAGCTCTGGAGCTGGAATTTCTTTTCATCCTTGTGCGGCCTCCTCAGGCTGTAACCCATGAAATGTTGCAATTGTGTGGGGATTGACAAGGGAGAGCAGGAAAAGGGCTGAGCTCAAATGCTGGAGTCCCCCTGGAGTGTTGGATTGTGTGCATGGAGCTGGGAGGTGGGAGCTGGGATCTGTGCCAGGGCCACAGGGCCAGGAGGAGAGGGAACGGCCTCAGGCTGGGCCAGGGGAGGCTCAGCTTGGCCAGCAGCAGGAATTTCCCCATGGAAAGGGTGCTCAGGCCTTGGCAGGGGCTGCCCAGGGAGCTTTGCAGTGCCCGGGATCCCTGCAGGTGTCACCTGGAGGTGGCACTCAGTGCTCTGGGCTGGGGACAAGGTGCCCATGGGGCACAGCTGGGACTGCCTGGGCTGGGAGGGCTTTTCCAGCCTCAGGGATTCCATGGAAAGGGAAGGAGACATTTCCAGTGAGGCAAAGCCACCCCTGGGTGTCTGTGCCAGGCTCTGTGCCCAGGGTGGGCTCCAGCATCCACCTCCCCCTGCCTGGGCCAGCAGGAGCTGCAGGGGGACAGGGCCAGGACAGCCTGGGAGCTGCAGGGGTCAGGGAGGGAGGGAGGAAAGAGAGAGAGAGAGAGAGAGAAAGAAAGAGAGAGAGAGAAAGAGAAGAAAGAGAGAAAGAAAAGAAAGAAAAGAAAGAAAGAAAAAGAAAGAGAGGAAGGAAGGAAGAAAGAAAGAAAGAGAAAGAAAGAAAGAAAGAAGAAAGAGAAAAAGAGAGAGAGAGAAAGAAAGAAGAAAGAGAAAGAGAGAAAGAAAGAGAAAGAAAAAGACAGAAAGACGAAAAACAGACAGAAAGACGAGAGAAAGAAAGAAAGAAAGTAAAAAAGAAAAGAAAAGACAAACAGCTGTGCTAATCCCTGTGCTTGTTTGATCATGTTCAGAAGCTCCCAAACTGCCGTGGCAGGGCACGGTTTTGTTTCGGGAGGGTGGTGCCTACCGAGGGCACGTCCATGTGATTTTTTTGTATTTGTACATTAAACATTTCCCCGAGATGTAATTCCTTCCCTTCCTGCACTCGGAATAAAGAGGCTTTACGAGGCGAGCTGCCTCCAGAAATCGAGCACAGCAGGGCTGTTGGGGCAAGATAGGGCACATGGAAATGTGTCTGAGCTGGCTGCTCCACCCAACCTCTCTCATCTTCTAGAGAAAAAAATAATCATAAATGTTTCCAACGAGCGCGAGAGGCCGGCTCTGATGAGCACAGACGGTCTGCAGGCACCTGCCCAAGGAGCTGACGCTTGGCTGGTACATCCTCCTCTGATTTATGGTGTGTGTGTGTGTTTTAAGCCTTAAATTGCCGAGTCCCTGGCTGGCTGTGGCGGGATGACAGGAGGGTTGTGGGGTGTTTGCAGCTCCAGGAGCTGGCGCTGATACCGGCGCTGCTGGCACCCGCTCAATCCCAATCTCACACCTGTCGGAGACAATGGGGGCCTTGTTGAACACATCTCCACCAAAGGTTGTCATCCCAATGAGTTTTTCGAGCTGGAAGGAGGAAGGAAAAAAAATGAAAAATAAAAAATGAAGGGAGGAGTGAGGGAGAGCTGTCTGCTGGGATGCAGCATATCCCGCTTTTCTCTGTGGGAAAATGGATTTACAGTCCTGGAGGGAGAGGTGGAGAGGGATTATGTACAAGAAATGGAGTGACAGGAGAAAGGGGGATGGCTTCGGGGTTCAGACCGAGCAGGTTTGGATTAAATATCAGATATTTGCCTTGGTTGTGCATCCTTGCCCTCATGGTCTCCCTTCAGCCACTCTTTGTCCTCCAGTTCTGCAGCACAGATGTCTTAGAGCTGTGGGAGCTGGGATGGTTCAGAACTTTCTCCTGCCCTTTCTGTTTTGTCATTCCTGGTGCTCAGCTGGTGGCAGAGGGAGCCAGGGGTGCACACCTGTCCTGGGCAGGGTTTTCTATTTAATTTGTTCTTGTAGGAAAGGGCTGAAGGCCCAGGAGGGGCTGAGGGAGCTGGGAAGGGGCTGAGCCTGGAGCAAAGGAGGCTCAGGGGGGACCTTGTGGCTCTGCACAAGTCCCTGCCAGGAGGGGACAGCCGGGGGGGTCGGGCTCTGCTCCCAGGGCCACAGGGCCAGGAGGAGAGGGAACGGCCTCAGGCTGGGCCAGGGGAGGCTCAGGGTGGACATTGGGAACATTTTTTCCCTCCCACAGTGCTCAGGCCTTGGCATGAGGGATCCTGGTCTGCAATGAAAAGGGCAACACTCAAGTGTGTCTGGAAAGCTCTGGAGCTGGAATTTCTTTTCATCCTTGTGCGGCCTCCTCAGGCTGTAACCCATGAAATGTTGCAGTTGTGTGGGGATTGACAAGGGAGAGCAGGAAAAGGGCTGAGCTCAAATGCTGGAGTCCCCCTGGAGTGTTGGATTGTGTGCATGGAGCTGGGAGGTGGGAGCTGGGATCTGTGCCAGGGCCACAGGGCCAGGAGGAGAGGGAACGGCCTCAGGCTGGGCCAGGGGAGGCTCAGCTTGGCCAGCAGCAGGAATTTCCCCATGGAAAGGGTGCTCAGGCCTTGGCAGGGACTGCCCAGGGAGCTTTGCAGTGCCCAGGATCCCTGCAGGTGCCCAAGGAAAGCCTGGACATTGTTGGTTTTTATCTTCTTTTCTTCGTGTTAGAACCAGGATTAACGTGCAGGAGTCGCGGTTTTGTGTTTGGGTTTGGTGTTTATTAATTCTATATTACAGTCTCAAGAGCTGTGAGCTATAACTGACAAGGTAGAAAATGGCTCTTCCCTAACTCTTTCCAAGGCCTTTTAAGTGTTATTTACCCAATAATGGGATGACACCTCTATTATTTATCCTTTTAACCCAATAATGACCACCCAAAGCCTGCAATGTGGGCCTTTTTCACCCAATTAGAAAAAAACACCCAAAACCAAGAAGAAGAAGGTGAAGAAGGACTTAGACAACACCCTAAATCCTCCACCTTGCCCCATATACATTACTATGTACTAAACCCTTCAACTCTCAGTTTTGCACCCTGTGATCTCACACACTTCTATCCATACTGCATCCCAGTGCTGTCACTCAATTTTGGGAGCTTCTCCACGGCCTCAGGTCAGTGCAGGGTTTGCTTGGGGGTCAATGCCTGGCAGCACAGAGAGCCTGGAATTCTCAGCCTCCAGAATTCCAACAGGAGGTGGCACTCAGTGCTCTGGGCTGGGGACAAGGTGGGCATGGGGACAGCTGGGACCCGATGATTTTGGAGATCTTTCCCAACCTCAGCGACCCTGGCATCCTCTGCCTGTGCCATTCTTGCTGCAGCCTCCATGCTTCACTCCAAAACATCTTCTTGAGCAGCAAAGTCGGGAGGGGAGCAGGAGAGTGAGGGGAGAAGGAGAGTGAGGGGAGAAGGAGAGTGAGGGGAAAAGGAGAGTGAGGGGAGAAGGAGAGTGAGGAGAGAAGGAAAGTGAAGAGAAAAGGAGAGTGAGGGGAAAATGAGAGTGAGAAGAAAAGGAGAGTGAGGGGAGCAGGAGAGTGAGGGGAGCAGGAGAGTGAGGAGGAAAGGAGAGTGAGGAGAAAAGGAGAGTGAGGGGAGCAGGAGAGTGAGGGGAGCAGGAGAGTGAGGAGAAAAGGAGAGTGAGGGGAGCAGGAGAGTGAGGGGAGAAGGAGAGTGAGGGGAGAAGGAGAGTGAGGGGAGAAGGAGAGTGAGGGGAGAAGGAGAGTGAGGGAAAAATGAGAGTGAGGGGAAAAGGAGAGTGAGGGGAGAAGGAGAGTGAGAGGAAATTTTTGCTCTAATTCTGGCCCTGCAGCAAGATGGAAAAGGGTCAGAATTTGAACAAAACCCAACTTTTTGCTCTCCTCCCTGGCCCAGCTGAGGCTGTGCCCTCAGAAAACGAAGGATGGAGCGAACACAAAGACAGATGGCAGAGCTGCTGGTGCTTGCACACTTTTGTTTGAGCACCCAGGAGAAGGCCCCGAGGTGAGAAAAGCAGACAGGAGCTCGGTGCTGTCGATGTTATCTCCTCCAAAACTCAATCCCAGTCCAGTGGTGGCCACTCTCCAGCGCTGCTGGGATGGTGGGGAGCAGGACTGGCTCCCTCAGCCTTCCCAAACAGCATTTCTGCCTCGGGGCTCCAATCCTTCCAACATTTGCCTGGGTAATTGTCTGGCTTTGCCTCCTTGTGTCTCGTGCTTATCTGGAAGTTCAGACTGGCTCAGGGAGAGGGTGAGGATGAGGAGGAGCTGTTGAGCACAAGGGGGGATGGACCCTTTCCCATTTCATTCCCTGGCAGCTCATTTTGGGATGGTGTTGGGGGGAAAAAATGAGTAATGCAGCATCTTAATTGAAACAGATGAAAGAGCTGCACAAGTAAACAAAGAGGATTTTTCTTTTCTTTTTTTTTTTGGTGTTGTTTTGTTTCTCTGGCGGCCTCGAGATATCAACGACTACAAAACAACACCAGCAAATGAATAATCCTGGATCAATTCAAGCTAATTGTTTCCAAATGTTGCTGGATTGTTTTTCTTTTTAATTATGGAAATGCAGATATTTTAAAAAATTAAATTCAATAATAATAATAATAATAATTCAATTTTTGAAGTTTTCTCCCTCCTGACCCAATCACCGATCTAATCAACAGCAACCTTGGGTTTTTGCCACCGCGTTGAATTCTTATTATGCCCAAAAATATTTGCTCTTATCCCTATTTAAATAATATTTGCTTACATATCAAGATTTTGTTTAGCTTCGAGGTGGTTTCTGAAATAGGAAAAAGTTCCTTTTACTCACAGCGATGACTTGGGGCTCTCCTTGCCACAGCTGCCCAAAAAATTCTCTGCTCAGCACACTGGGGGCAGCTCAGATGTGCTCAGCTGAGTTCCTAAAAACTTTCTGGTGTCTCAGAGGTTCAGAATTGCTAAGGGAGAACAAGAATTTTACAGGATATTTTGGGGCAGACAAGCTGGTCATGGGGTTGTGTTTAAAAAGAGATTTTAGCAAGTTGGGCTTTTCAAATCCAGAAGTTTTTGGGAGTTAAAGGTCAGGTTTTGGCAGCTAAAGGTCAGGTTTTTGGTAGCTAAAGGTCAGTTTTGAAGTTGTTTAATACAAAAAGTGAAACTCCTATTTGTACAAAACATCCAGCGTTTCCCATTTCCATCAAAGAACTCTTCCCCAGCCTGGCAGAACAACAGCACTTTGTTGGTTCAGGCCGGGAATTACTGTATTTCTTCCACACCGGGACATTTTGCAACATTTGACATGTGTTGACACTTCTGTTCTCTGCAGGATTACAACTTTCCTTCCATGCTGTTATTCCTCACCCCACCCTGGCTGCTCACACCTCCCTGCACACAGAGCAGGAATAAGGAGAGGGATGGAAGGATGAATTTTGGGGAGCAGGGCAGGGATTGTCCCTCTGTGCTCCATGGCTGGGTCCAGTTGTGGCTCCTGCAGGAGAGCCCTGGAGGGGCTGGAGCGTGTCCAGGGCAGGGCAGGGAGCTGGGGAAGGGGCTGGAGGCCCAGGAGGGGCTGAGGGAGCTGGGCAAGGGGCTGAGCCTGGAGCAAAGGAGGCTCAGGGGGGACCTTGTGGCTCTGCACAAGTCCCTGCCAGGAGGGGACAGCCGGGGGGGTCGGGCTCTGCTCCCAGGGCCACAGGGCCAGGAGGAGAGGGAACGGCCTCAGGCTGGCCCAGGGGAGCCTCAGGGTGGACATTGGGAACATTTTTTCCCTGCCACAGTGCTCAGGCCTTGGCATGAGGGATCCTGGTCTGCAATGAAAAGGGCAACACTCAAGTGTGTCTGGAAAGCTCTGGAGCTGGAATTTCTTTTCATCCTTGTGCGGCCTCCTCAGGCTGTAACCCATGAAATGTTGCAATTGTGTGGGGATTGACAAGGGAGAGCAGGAAAAGGGCTGAGCTCAAATGCTGGAGTCCCCCTGGAGTGTTGGATTGTGTGCATGGAGCTGGGAGGTGGGAGCTGGGATCTGTGCCAGGGCCACAGGGCCAGGAGGAGAGGGAACGGCCTCAGGCTGGGCCAGGGGAGGCTCAGCTTGGCCAGCAGCAGGAATTTCCCCATGGAAAGGGTGCTCAGGCCTTGGCAGGGGCTGCCCAGGGAGCTTTGCAGTGCCCGGGATCCCTGCAGGTGTCACCTGGAGGTGGCACTCAGTGCTCTGGGCTGGGGACAAGGTGCCCATGGGGCACAGCTGGGACTCGGTGACCTTGGAAATCTTTTCCAGCCTCAGGGATCCTGGGACTCTGTGTAGTTGTCCCAGGTTCCCCACAGGAAAAGCTCCAGGAGAAGGGGCAGGGAGATGTCCAGGACTTAGGACATCAGCA
The DNA here is from genome assembly GCA_021534815.1 of Acrocephalus arundinaceus. Taxonomy (NCBI): domain Eukaryota; kingdom Metazoa; phylum Chordata; class Aves; order Passeriformes; family Sylviidae; genus Acrocephalus; species Acrocephalus arundinaceus. The sequence goes on from JAJEOU010000291.1 coordinate 346,707, forward strand.
GCTGCCCCCAGGTGTCACTGACAGGTGGCTCAAGTGAATCCCCTTTTCAATTCCCTTTTCCCTGCCCTGAGCACTCTGATGTAGACTCTGTGTCTGGAGCATTTCTGGCTGATACCTGAGTGTTCCCAGCCTGTCACTTTTGGCTTTCCATGCTTGGAAAGGACACTGAAGGGTTTCTGCATGGGTTGATTTGATTTCCTTCACTTTTTCACCTTCAAAAACACCAGAGAGAAGCATTTTGACCCTCAAAGCTCCTTCTCCCTTCCCTGTCAGATTTAAACCAGCTTGTTCTGAACAGGGACAGCACCCAGGGAGCAGCTGGAGCTGGGCCAGGAGGGATTGAGGTTGGATTTTAGGGCAAGGTTCTTCTTCCCCCAGAGGGTGCTGGGCACTGCCCAGGCTGCCCAGGGAATGGGCACGGCCCCGAGGCTGCCACAGCTCCAGGAGCCTTTGGGCAGCGCTGCCAGGAATGCCCAGGCTGGGATTGCTGGGGGCTCTGGGCAGGGCAGGCTGGGACTGGATCATCCCTGGGGGTTTATTCCCTCTCAGGATATTCCAGGATCCTGTGATCCTCTGAACCAGCTCCAAGCTGAGCGTGCAGGACAATGGGGAAGCAGAAATTCCCATTTTGGGGTTTTCTCCTGGTGCTACTCCCAAGCCTGGCAGAGCAGGAGCACCCCAATTCCTGGGACACAGAGAACATCCCTGAACCCACCACAGCCACCAACCTGAGCTGGGACAATCCCAACATCCCAAGGGCCAGCTGGGATCTCTGCTCCTGGCACAGGGACAGCACCCAGGGAGCAGCTGGAGCTGGGCCAGGAGGGATTGAGGTTGGATTTTAGGGAAAGGTTCTTCTTTCCCCAGAGGGTGCTGGGCACTGCCCAGGCTGCCCAGGGAATGGGCACGGCCCCGAGGCTGCCACAGCTCCAGGAGCCTTTGGAAAATTGTCCCAGGGATGCCCAGGCTGGGATTGTTGAGGATCTGGGCTCTGACTGATGATCCTGTGGGTTTATTCCCACTCAGGACATTCCATAAAATCCAGAGGGACATTTCCACATGTCCAGCAGAGCTGATGTTCCAGCTGAGCTGGACCCAGTGCGTGCCTTGAACCCTGAGCCCAAAACTGTTGCAGAAGGTTGAACATGGAGATGAATCCTCACCTTCTTCAATCCTTCTCCCCTTGGCCGTGCCCCTGCAGCCCCTCTGCTCCAGGCTGGCTCAGGGGACAGGTCCTGCTGTCACCTCCCCTGGCCACGGGTGGGTGGAAGGGGCTGCTGCATTCCTCAGGGATTCCAGAGAGGAAGCAAAGCATTTCCTCAGTGGTTTTTTAAATGGATTTCTGGCCTGAGTGCCCCTGACAAGGCACTGAGCTGGGGCTTTCAGTGAGCTCGGCTCATTTTCCAGCTGGCTTGTGCAGATCTCAAATCCCAAGAGTTTCGGGGAGCAAATCCCTTTTGAGTTTTCAACAAATCTGGTTTAGTTTAGGACCATAACGAGCAGCAGCTCCTCAGTTTCACACCCCAATTTGTGCATGGCTCTAAGTCAGGCTGTCTGTACAACGAGATGTTCACGTGGAGAAGACCTCACCTCCCCCTGCAAATCAAAGCTGCCCTCAGGAGAGAGAGGTTTCATCCAGCAGAGCTCCTCTCAAGGTGACCTGAGCTGTTCAAGGATGAAGGTTGCATTTGATATGTCACTTACTCCCTCACTCAAATGAGCCAGGGTGTCTTTAGATCATCAGAGATCCGCTCGTCACCAGAAGTTGTTTTTCATGCTGATCTGTGATGGGATTTGAGAGAATCCAAGCAGATTTTCGTCTGCCTGAGTGAGAGTTTGGGGGGTGATGAATGCTCCTTTATTGGTCGGTGTGCTTTTCTTCTGAGCACTTGGGATGGCATCATGAAAGTGGAAATTCTGTCATCTTCAAAGGCCTCTTTGGTACTGACAAAACTTCACCTCACCCGCTCGTATTAATAATCTATTAATTAGTTCACATCAAGGTCAGTGTTTGGTGGGGGATGAAATGACTGCAAGCTCCAGAGGGAAGGTTTTTCTTCCACTGCTTTCATGCTGGGAAAGAGGAGGGAACGGTGAAAAGTGGGAAAGGAGAGATGGATGAGGATTTTTTGTTTATCTCGGGGCTAAAGGACGTGGATGTGGAGTAATTAATTCACATCATCGGGAGCAACCTGTGGGACACCTGAGGCCACGGTGTGTTCACTCATTTAAACTGCAGGAACTCCTTCATTCAATCCTCGACTTTCAGGCATTGATTTCCCACTGGGAATAACATCCATGAGATTTTCAGCCTCGGGTTTGTCCTGAAATTGAAAATCTTGGATTTGTGATCTGGATAAAGAGAGGGAAATGTTTTATTGTGACAGGAACTGTGACTGCCCAGATTTGCTGTGACTGCCCCTGGATCCCTGGCAGTGTCCCAGGCCAGGTTGGACATTGGGGCTTGGAGCAGCCTGGGACAGTGGGAGGTGTCCCTGCCATGGCAGGGGTGGCACTGGGTGAACTTTAAGGTCTCTTCCAACCCAAACCCTTCCATGATTCCATGATTCCATGTTCTCAGCACTCAGAGACATTTTACAAGGGCTCGGAGTGACAAGACAAGGAATCACAGCTTTAAACTGAAAGAGGGAAGGTTTGGACTTGATATTAGGAAGGAATTCTTCCCTGGAATAGAATTCCCAGAGCAGCTGTGGCTGCCCCTGGATCCCTGGCAGTATCCCAGGCCAGGTTGGACATTGGGGCTTGGAGCAGCCTGGGACAGTGGGAGGTGTCCCTGCCCATGGATGGGGAGGATGAGATGAGTTTTGAGGTCTGGGTCTGGGCTCTGGGGGATCAGAAAACCCCCACAGGAGCAGCAGGATCGGGTCCAGCCCATGGGTGTGGAAGTTTTGCCCAGGAGAGGACGGTGCAGCTTTGGCACCACAATATGAGAAGGTTTTAAAGCTCTTGGAGCGTCCAAAGGAGGGACATGAGGATGGGGAATGATCTGGAGGGGCCACATCAGGAGAGGTTGAGGGATTAAAGGAACTTAGATTGAGGGTGAGGGATCCAAGGGAACTTGGATTGTCCAGCTGGAGCAGAGGAGGCTGAGGTGGGATTCACTGGGATTGCAGCTCCTCCCGAGGGACAGCTCCGATCTCTGCTCCTGGCACAGGGACAGCACCCAGGGAGCAGCTGGAGCTGTGCCAGGAGGGATTGAGGTTGGATTTTAGGGAAAGGTTCTTCTTTCCCCAGAGGGTGCTGGGCACTGCCCAGGCTGCCCAGGGAATGGGCACGGCCCCGAGGCTGCCACAGCTCCAGGAGCCTTTGGGCAGCGCTGCCAGGGATGCCCAGGCTGGGATTGCTGGGGGCTCTGGGCAGGGACAGGCTGGGACTGGATCATCCCTGGGGGTTTATTCCCACTCAGGATATTCCAGGATCCTGTGATCCTCTGAACCAGCTCCAAGCTGAGCGTGCAGGACAATGGGGAAGCAGAAATTCCCATTTTGGGGTTTTCTCCTGGTGCTGCTCCCAAGCCTGGCAGAGCAGGAGCACCCCAATTCCTGGGACACAGAGAACATCCCTGAACCCAGCACAGCCACCAACCTGAGCTGGGACAATCCCAACATCCCAAGGGCCAGCTGGGATCTCTGCTCCTGGCACAGGGACAGCACCCAGGGAGCAGCTGGAGCTGGGCCAGGAGGGATTGAGGTTGGATTTTAGGGAAAGGTTCTTCTTTCCCCAGAGGGTGCTGGGCACTGCCCAGGCTGCCCAGGGAATGGGCACGGCCCCGAGGCTGCCACAGCTCCAGGAGCCTTTGGAAAATTCTCCCAGGGATGCCCAGGCTGGGATTGTTGGGGGTCTGGGCAGGGACAGGAGCCGGATCAATGATCCCTGTGGTTTATTCCAGCTCAGGATATTCCACGATTTACTCACACATCTGCAAACAGTGACTCAGTGTCACTTCCACGTGCTGGCTCAGGGAATATCTCCCCATTTCCTTCAGTCTTGCCTCACCCCGTGAAACTCCTGAGGTGCATCCAGGCTGGGATTCATTTCACCGAGCTCCAGCCATGAGTGTGTCTGCGTCTGACACAGCCATGGGGTATCTCTGCCATCGAGGAGAAAAAACAGCTGTTCCCGGGCTGTGATTCACCCTCCTGGCTCGGCTGGGATGTCTCCCTTAGGGTGAAACAACTCGAACCCCACGAGTGTCTGCTGGCAGCAGAGTCTGCAGTCTAGACAGGCAGCTCCCAGGTCAGCACCTCCGGCGTGCTGGAGCTCTCAGGTGGGCTGGGTGCTGCCCCGGGAGCTGGGGCAGCAGGAGACAGCGTTAAAATTATTATTATTATCATTATTATTATTATTACATATTTAACAGCAGCGGTGTCTGTGTTTTCAGGCACCATTTCCCTGCCCCCCCAGCCCCTTTTGGGGCTCGGGATGGGGAATTGAGCAGCACGGAGCAGATCAGACTCCCCCGAGGTGTTTGGGTGAACTTTCCCTGCCGGGGTGACACCGGGTCATTCATTCTGTGACTCAGCCCCAACTCCAGCCTTGCCCTGCTCCGGTTTAAATTGCGGGAATTCCTCAGGGGGCAGCGTGGGGATCAAGGAATTCATCAGCTGGGAGCGAGCAGAGCAGACCTGAAGGCTGGGGAGGGGACAGGTGGGACAGGAGATGTCACCTGGCAGGGTTTGGCACCGGGGGAGCTCCCACGGATGGCAGAGATTGGATTTCTCCCAGGGGATTTAGGGCGACAATAAAGGAGCGGTGACCGCTCCAGGAGGTGCCACCCCCTTGTCCCCGTGCCCTCCCAGCAGCGAGAGGCTGCGGGTGTCACCTCCCGGCGACATCAGTGTCCGTGTGGCCTTGGGGACAAACTCCCAGAGATAGGGCAGCGACACCGAGTCTGGCGGCTCCTCCCGGGGAGCCGCGGCAGGCACAAGGTCAAGGTTGAATTTTTATTTATTTTTTTAATTTTTTTTTTCATTCCTCGCCAGCGCGGGGAGGGAAGGAAGAGGAGGAGGATGGGAGGAAGAGGGCGGGACGGAGTCTCCCTGTTGAACAAATACCTGCGGCTCTCCCGGCTGACTCACACCTGGGAGACAAAGAACAATCGCGGCTTTAATTCCCCCCAAACTCCGCTTATCCGAGGCGGGCTGGGCTGTCAGCGGCACCGGCGGCGATTCGCCCGTGGCAGCGGTGACGCCGGGCCGGGAGGAGCGGAGGGAGGGAGGGAGGGGATGGATGGTTCGTGTTTCACCGGAGCTCTCGGTGTCCCGACCTGCTGGGGCAGCGCACGATTGTGAAATCTCAATTTTCACACTCCGGGGCTGGCGCTCAGGGGAGTTTTTAGGAGGTTTTTAAAGGGAACCCCATGGAGTCGCTTCTCATTTCTTTAGGGTGCATTTAAAGCTCTCAGCTTTTCAGGCAGGATTAAACCTGAGGGATGAACATTCCCATCCTTTATCCCCAAAATATCCACAGCTGCTTCCTGCTGCCTTCAATATCTCGCCATGACAGCAGCACCAACTTTCTTGACACGGATGTGAGGAGACTGAAGGAAAATTTATTTTAAAAACTTCCTTTGGGATTCATTCCTTTGGTTTTCCTCATTCCTAAAGAAAAATTGGTGGAAAACTCTTCACCACCTGGTTTGAAAGGTTTCTGCTTCAGGCTGGTGTTTTCTTCATCTCAGGAGGCGATGCCTCAGCGAGGAGAAAACTCCCCGAGTCCCCCATCCCAAAGGGTTTTTTAGGGGCTCCAAAACTCCTCCAGCTTTCTCAACATTGCACAAAACTCCAGGAATAAAATGAAAACAAATATCCCAGCTAAAGATCCCTCTCTCCCAGGGAACAGCCGGGAATTTGGGAGCCTCAAACCCCGTCCCTGTCAGCCAGAGCGGCTCCTGTCACCCTCAAAGGGCTCCAGAGAGAGCAGGGAATGCTCCTCTCCCATAAATCCCCAGCTGGGAAAGGAGGAAAACTTTGGAAAACTTTGGAAAATTTCCCCCGTGGGCAAAGCGGAGCCGGCAGCCACCCCGGGGGTGGCTCCGCTCGGTGCCCCCGGTGTTCCTGGAGAGGAACCACCCCTCCGGGGGCAAAAAAAAAGATGGAATTTTACATTTCGCTCGGGAATTTTACAGTTCAATCAGTAATTTTCCAGCTCTGCGAGGGCTGAGAATGGCAGCCTTGTGCTGCCCTGCCCGGGATGGACTGAGCCTTTGGAAAGTCCCCCTGATTAACACTAATGACTAATTATTCCAGCAGCCGGGGCTGCCGCACCTTTTTCTCCCCTCGCCGCGTTGGGCTGGGGATTTTCTGGGTGCCCAGGGAGGGAGGGAGGGCAGTGGAGTCATTTTGCGTGCTTGTATTCTGAGCCAGAGGAGGTCACAGGCATTCCAGACCAATTCCCGATTTTTTTTGTGCTTCCCGCTGCTCCACCTGGAGCTGCCGAGTGGGAAGAGTTGGAATTTTTTTTGCCCTTCCCGCTGCTCCACCTGGAGCTGCCGAGTGGGAAAAGAAAGAGGCAGAGCCAGGAGTGAAGTGACGGCCAAAACCGAGCTGGAATTTTTGGGGCAGCTTTTTTTTTTTTGGGCACCTCCCCGTCGAGCACGAGAAGTACGCGGAGTATTTATTATTTCTGTGCTCACAGGTCATTTCCTCCATTAGGCAAGGCAGCTCCGTGAGGAGGGAACAAGCCCGGTCAAGATCGTTCCTGCCTCACGCTCAAAAAAAAAAACGATACCGGGAGAAGTTTTCCTTTTTGGAAAGATTAGGGAATCTCACCGGGGAAAGAGCTGGGAAATGGGGAGAGGGATAAATCCCGGTTTCAGAAAAGCTTTTCAGGAGCTGGGTCTCCTGGAGTTTGGCAGGTCCCGGTTTTCCCCCAGCCCGTGCCCGCTGCGGGAATTCCTCCCGCATTCCAGGCGGGAATGGCGGAGCTGCATTTGGGGGATTTGTTGAGGTGTGAGGGACAGAAATTTGTGCGGAAAAAGCCCGGCGGAGGTTCAGCAGCTCCCCGGGCCGCGCCGGGGTGGTGCCCGCGGGGTTTGCGCGGACAGAAATTCGCGGTTCGTGAAGCGCTCGGTGCTGCCCGCGCCGCCCCTGCTCGCCCTGGCTGGGTGAAAATCACTCCTAGGAGGGGCCCGGGGCAGGGAATGGTGGTTTGGAGCGGGCAGGAAATTTGGGGTGCAAGGAGGTGAGGGAGGGCAGGGAGCCTGGCGGGGAGGGGGTGGGAGTGAGAGGGGGAGGAAGGTGGGAATGAGAAGAGGATGAAGGGAATGAGGGGAATGAAGGTTGGAGCGAGAGGAGGATGAAGGGAGCGAGAGGGGGATGAAGGCAGAAATAAGAGGGAGATGAAGGTGGCAGTGAGAAGGGGATGAAGGTGGGAATGAGAGGTTGATGAAGGTGGCAGTGAGAGGAGGACGAAGGGAATGAGGGAGATGAAGGCAAGAGTGAGAGGAGGATGATGGTGGGAATGAGAGGAGGATGAAGGTAATGAGAGGGGGATGAAGGCAGGAGTGAGAGGAGGATGAAGGTAGGAATGGAAGGAGGAGGAAGATGGCAGTGAGAGGAGGACGAAGGGAATGAGGGAGATGAAGGGAATGAGAGGGGGTTGAAGGCAATGAGAGGAGGATGAAGGTGGCAGTGAGAAGGGGATGAAGGCAGGAGCAAGAGAAGGATGAAGGGAATGAGAGGGGGATGAAGGTGGGAATGAGAGGAGGATGAAGGTGGGAATGACAGGAGGCTGAACGAAATTAGAGGTGAATGAAGGCAGAAATGAGAGGAGGATGAAGGCGGCAGTGAGAGGGGGATGAAGGGAATGAGAGGAGCATGAAGATGGCAGTGAGAGAATGAAGGGAAGGAGAGGGGAATGAAGGTGGAAAGGGGAGGAGGATGAAGGGAATGAGAGGAGGAGGAAGATGGGAATGTGAGGGGGATGAAGGCAGCAGCAAGAAGGTGGGAATGAGAGGAACATGAAGGGAATGAAGGGGGGATGAAGGCAGGAATGAGAGGAGGACGAAGGGAATGAGAGGAGGATGATGGTGGCAGTGAGAAATGAAAGGAATAAGACAGGGATGAAGGTGGGAATGAGAGGACGATGAAGGGAATGAGAGGAGGCTGAAGGCAGTGAGAAGGGGAAGAAGGCAGGAATGAGAGGGGGATGAAGGCGGCAGTGAGAGGACGAAGAGAATGAAAGGAGGATGAAGGGAATGAGAGGAGGATGAAGGCGGCAGTGAGAGGAGAAGGAAGGGAATGAAGGAGGGATGAAGGTGGCAGTGAGAGGAGGACAAATGGAATGAAGCGGGGATGAAGGTGGGAATGAGAGGAAGATGAAGGGAATAAGAGGGGGATGAAGGCGGCAGTGAGAGGACGAAGGGAATGAAAGGAGGATGAAGATGGCAGTGAGAGGAAGATGAAGGGAATGAGAGGAGGCCGAAGGTAGCAGTGAGAGCAAGATGAAGGGAATAAGAGAGGGGTGAAGGTGGCAGTGAGAAGGGGATGAAGACGGGAATGAGAGGAAGATGAAGGTGGCAGTGAAAGGAGGACAAAGGGAATGAAGCGGGGATGAAGGTGGGAATGAGAGGAAGATGACGGGAATAAAGGGAGGCTGAAGGCCGCAGTGAGAGGAAGATGAAGGGAATGAGAGGAGGCCGAAGGTGGCAGTGAAAGGAGGACAAAGGGAATGAAGCGGGGATGAAGGCGGGAATGAGAGGAAGATGAAGGGAATAAGAGGGGGATGAAGGCGGCAGTGAGAGGAAGATGAAGGGAATGAGAGGAGGCCGAAGGCGGCAGTGAGAGGAACATGAAGGGATTGAGAGGAAGATGAAGGGAATGAGAGAGGCTGAAGGTGGCAGTGAAAGGAGGACAAAGGGAATGAAGCGGGGATGAAGGTGGGAATGAGAGGAAGATGACGGGAATAAAGGGAGGCTGAAGGCCGCAGTGAGAGGAAGATGAAGGGAATGAGAGGAGGCCGAAGGTGGCAGTGAGAGGAAGATGACAGGAATGAGAGGAGGCTGAAGGCCGCAGTGAGAGAATGAAGGGACGGAGAGGGGGATGAAGGCAGCAGTGAGAGGACGAAGGGAATGAAAGGAGGCTGAAGAGAATGAGAGGAGGATGAAGATGGCAGTGAGAGGAGAAGGAAGGGGATGAAGGCGGCAGTGAGAAGGGGATGAAGGTAGGAATGAGAGGAGGCCGAAGGCAGCAGTGAGAGGAAGATGACGGGAATGAAGGGAGGCTGAAGGCGGCAGTGAAAGGAGGACAAAGGGAATGAAGCGGGGATGAAGGTGGGAATGAGAGGAAGATGAAGGGAATAAGAGGAGGATGAAGGCGGCAGTGAGAGGAAGATGAAGGGAATGAGAGGAAGATGAAGGGAATGAGAGGAAGATGAAGGGAATGAGAGGAGGCTGAAGGTGGCAGTGAAAGGAGGACAAAGGGAATGAAGCGGGGATGAAGGCGGGAATGAGAGGAAGATGAAGGAAATAAGAGGGGGATGAAGGCGGCAGTGAGAGGACGAAGGGAATGAAAGGAGGATGAAGGGAATGAGAGGAGGATGAAGGGAATGAAAGAGGGATGAAGGTGGCAGTGAAAGGAGGACAAAGGGAATGAAGCGGGGATGAAGATGGGAATGAGAGGAAGATGAAGGGAATGAGAGGAGGCCAAAGGCGGCAGTGAGAGGAAGATGACGGGAATGAGAGGAGGCCGAAGGCGGCAGTGAGAGGAAGATGACGGGAATGAGAGGAGGCTGAAGGCCGCAGTGAGAGAATGAAGGGACGGAGAGGGGGATGAAGGCGGCAGTGAGAGAACGAAGGGAATAAGAGGGGGATGAAGGCGGCAGTGAGAAGGGGATGAAGGTGGGAATGAGAGGAGGACGAAGGGAATGAGAGGAGGATGAAGGCGGGAATGAGAAGAGGCTGAAGGCAGCAGTGAGAGGAAGATGACGGGAATGAGAGGAGGCTGAAGGCGGCAGTGAGAGGAAGATGAAGGGAATGAGAGGAAGATGAAGGGAATAAGAGGAGGCCGAAGGCGGCAGTGAGAGGAAGATGACGGGAATAAAGGGAGGCCGAAGGCCGCAGTCCGGCCCGTGCCGAGCTGTACCTGCTCCCCGCCGTCCCGCCCCGCTCCCGGCCTGACTCACATCCTGCTGCCGCTCCCTGCAGCTCCCGGGAGCGCGGGATCATCCCGGGCTCGCAGCGCCGCTGGCTGGGGGTGACCCGCGGTGACACCGGAGCTCCCCCTGCGCTCCAGGGGCTCAGCCGCATCCACATTTCCCCGGGTGCTCCGGGATCTGTCAGCTTTGGAGTTTTTAACTCTTTTTAAATTTTATTTTCCGCTCAGAATATACAAATCTTGTGGTGGCTTCCTTGTAACCAGCGTGGTTGGTTTGTTTATTCTATTGAAATAGGGAGGGGATTTTTGCTGTGAGCTCAAGGAAAAAAATCTCACCCGGGGTTTATGAATCACCCACTGAAAATTTATGATTTACGCCTTCCTAAGGCCTGACTGACACCGATTTTGGAGAGATCTTCTATTTTTCCAAGAGAAGTTGTGGATTCCCCATCCCTGGCAGTGCCCCAGGTTGGACATTGGGGCACCCTGGGACGGTGGGAGGTGTCCCCACCATGGTTGGGGTGACACTGGGTGGGATTTAAGGTCCTTCCCAACCCAAACCAGTTTGGGATTTGGGATTCCATGAGAGGCACGGAATTCCAGGATCACACGGAATTACCATCCCAGGAATTTCTGTTTCCCAGTGATTTCCATGTCCTCTGTGCTTTGGGACAGGTTTCTGGACAAGAGAAGAATCTGTGAGAGCTCAGGAGTTGTGTTTTGCTTCTCACAGAGGCCTTGACCTGTATGACCCACACCGAAAATATTTACTGAAAAATCTGATTAAATTATAAACTCAATTTTTTTTGCTTGCATTAAAAGCTAATTGTTATTCATAATAATTATTTGAATTTTAGTTATAATTAATATATGAAACCCCACTGCCAGTTTTTGCTCACTTTTTATTGCACAGTTTTAATACACAAATTTTAGTGGGATTTTTTTTCAGTGTACCTATTTAGCGACTTAAATGAGTTTATTTTTCCTCACCAATTTTTCCTTTTTTTATTATTTTTCCTTACCAATTTTTCACTTTTTTAATTATTTTTCCTTACCATTTTTCCCTTTTTTTATTATTTTTCCTTACCAATTTTTCCTTTTTTAATTTTTTTCCTTACCAATTTTTCATTATTTTTCCTCACCAATTTTTCCTTTTTTAATTATTATTTTTCCTTATCAATTTTTCCCTTTTTTTATTATTTTTCCTTACCAATTTTTCCTTTTTTTATTATTTTTCCTCACCAATTTTCCCTTCTTTTATTATTTTTCCTTACCAATTTTCCCCTTTTTTTATTATTTTTCCTTACCAATTTTCCCCTTTTTTATTATTTTTCCTTACCAATTTTTCCTTTTTTAAATTATTTTTCCTCACCAATTTTTCCCTTTTTTTTATTATTTTTCCTCACCAATTTTTCCCTTTTTTTATTATTTTTCCTCACCAATTTCCCCTTTTCTTATTATTTTTCCTCACCAATTTTCCCCTTTTTTTATTATTTTTCCTTACCAATTTTCCCCTTTTTTATTATTTTTCCTCACCAATTTTTCCTTTTCTTTTATTATTTTTCCTCACCAATTTTTCCTCTTTTTTAATTATTTTTCCTTACCAATTTTTCCCTTTTTTAATTTTTTTCCTCACCAATTTTTCCTTTTTTTTTATTATTTTTCCTTACCATTTTTTATTATTTTTCCTCACCAATATTTCCCTTTTTTATTATTACTTTTCCTTACCAATTTTCCCCTTTTTTATTATTTTTCCTTACCATTTTTCCCTTTTTTTATTATTTTTCCTTACCAATTTTCCTTTTTTAAATTATTTTTCCTTTCCAATTTTCCTTTTTTAATTATTTTTCCTTTCAATTTTAAAATTGAAATTAGGCTCGATATCAAACCAATACAAATATATTGATAGGCCACCAAACACGGTAAACAAGAGATTATTTTAGAAAAATCTGCATTTTTGACTTGGAGCTTTGTACAAGGAAGTTCTTAAAATCAGAGAAGGGTTTGGGTTGGAAGGGACCTTAAATCCCATTAAATCCCATTAAATCCCATTAAATCCCATTAAATCCCATTAGATCCCATTAAATCCCATTAAATCCCAATAAATCCCATCTTTTTCCATCCCCCTGCCCCATTCAGCGGGTCAGGTCACCCTGAGTTCTGTCCTTGGCTCTCAAAAACAACTTTGGAGCCAACTCTGCTCCGTGTGACACCGGAGACATCAGGGGACACCAGAGTGTCACCGCCCCGGGCAGGTCCTGTTGGGCAAGGATGGCTTCAGGTCCTGGCAGATCCACCGGAGACATCAGGGGACACCAGAGTGTCACCGCCCCGGGCAGGTCCTGGTGGGCGAGGATGGCTTTGGGTCCTGGCAGATCCACCGGAGACATCAGGGGACACCAGAGTGTCACCGCCCCGGGCAGGTCCTGCTGGGTGAGGGTGGCTTTGGGTCCTGGCAGATCCACCGGAGACATCAGGGGACACCAGAGTGTCACCGCCCCGGGCAGGTCCTGCTGGGTGAGGGTGGCTTTGGGTCCTGGCAGATCCACCGGAGACATCAGGGGACACCAGAGTGTCACCGCCCCGGGCAGGTCCTGCTGGGTGAGGGTGGCTTTGGGTCCTGGCAGATCCACCGGAGACATCAGGTGACATCAGTGTCACCGCCCCGGGCAGGTCCTGCTGGGTGAGGGTGGCTTTGGGTCCTGGCAGATCCACCTGGGTGTGCGGCTGTGAGGGTGGGGAAGGGCCTGGAGGGGCCGTGCAAGGAATGGATTGGGAATTTGGAGTGGGAATTCGGAGTGGGAATTTGGATTGGGAATTTGGAGTGGGAATTTGGAGTAGGAATTTGGATTGAGAATTTGGAGTGGGAATTTGGAGTAGGAATTTGGATTGAGAATTTGGAGTGGGAATTCAGAGTGGGAATTTGAATTGAGAATTTGGATCGGCAATTTGGATTGAGAATTTGGATCGGGAATTCGGATCGAGAATTCGGATCGGGAATTTGGAATGGCAATTCGGAGTGGGAATTTGGATTGAGAATTTGGAGTGGGAATTTGGATCGGGAGTTTGGATCGGGAATTTGGATCGGGAATTCGGATCGAGAATTCAGATCGGGAATTCGGAGTGGGAATTTGAATTGAGAATTTGGATCGAGAATTTGGCTTGGGAATTCGGATCGGCAATTCAGATTGGGAATTCAGATTGGCAATTTCGCTTGGCAATTTGGATTGGGAATTTGGCTTGGGAATTTGGATCGGGATTTCAGATTGGGAATTCGGATTGGCAATTTCGCTTGGCAATTTGGATTGGGAATTTGGATCATTCATCTGGAGGAAAGGAGACTGAGAGGAGACTCACAGGGATTGCAGCTCCTCGAGTGACAGCTCCGATCTCTGCTCCTGGGGCAGCACCCAGGGAGCAGCTGGAGCTGGGCCAGGAGGGATTGAGGTTGGATTTTAGGGCAAGGTTCTTCTTTCCCCAGAGGGTGCTGGGCACTGCCCAGGCTGCCCAGGGAATGGGCACGGCCCCGAGGCTGCCACAGCTCCAGGAGCCTTTGGGCAGCGCTGCCAGGGATGCCCAGGCTGGGATTGCTGGGGGCTCTGGGCAGGGACAGGCTGGGACTGGATCATCCCTGGGGGTTTATTCCCACTCGGGATATTCCAGGATCCTGTGATCCTCTGAACCAGCTCCAAGCTGAGCGTGCAGGACAATGGGGAAGCAGAAATTCCCATTTTGGGGTTTTCTCCCGGTGCTGCTCCCAAGCCTGGCAGAGCAGGAGCACCCCAATTCCTGGGACACAGAGAACATCCCTGAACCCAGCACAGCCACCAACCTGAGCTGGGACAATCCCAACATCCCAAGGGCCAGCTGGGATCTCTGCTCCTGGCACAGGGACAGCACCCAGGGAGCAGCTGGAGCTGGGCCAGGAGGGATTGAGGTTGGATTTTAGGGAAAGGTTCTTCTTTCCCCAGAGGGTGCTGGGCACTGCCCAGGCTGCCCAGGGAATGGGCACGGCCCCGAGGCTGCCACAGCTCCAAGAACATCTAGAACATTCTCCCAGGGATGCCCAGGCTGGGATTTGGGGGCTCTGGGCAGGGCCAGAAGCTGGATCCATGATCCCTGTGGGTTTATTCCCACTCAGGATATTCCATGATTCCATTCCCCTTTCCTTGTGCATCCCTGAAAAGCAAGGACGCATTTTTAGGCAATTCCCAGTTGGGAACAAGCAGGAGCCGTTCCCAGAGCGCTGTGAGGGCTCCGGGAAGCCGCGGATCGGGATTTGGGGGGGTCCGGGAGGGTTTGGGGGTGGCGCTGCCCGGAGCGCCAGCACCACCCAGCGGCCACACCGCACATCTGGGCACAGCTGGGACGGGGAACATCTGGCAGAACATCTGGAAGAACAGCTGGGAATGCAGCCGAGGGGGGAGACACGCTCTCGGTAGTTTTGGGGTTTTTTCACCCCATCCTTCCCTCCCTTTAAGAGCGCGTTTGGTTGAATGGTTCGAGTGTTGCGCAACACCCGCGCGGGTTAATTACAACTGTTAATTACAACTGTTAATTACCGCTGGTAATTACAGCTGCCGGAGGAACGCGGCGATTTCGAGGCAATCAAACAAGCCGAGGCACGAAGGGCGGCTCGGTGCTTTATGGGGTGTCGGGAGGAGGGAGGTGTGAATTATTGCACCCCAATTCTGGCCCCGCAGGGCTTGGGGGACATTTATGAACCGGTTTCGTTCTCCAGCGATTTCTCACACCCTAAAAATCAGAAATGGAAATCACGGCTGGTGGGAGAAGCGGCTCCCCTGGTTTGGGGTGATTTTGGGGTGATTTTGGGGTGATTTTTAATGATTTAGGGGATCCTGTCTGTGGATCCCAAATTTTGAGTTGATTTCCCTGGAAATCTCTTCCCGGATATTCCAAGCTGGGAAGCAGCTCCAGTTTATTTTCATCAAATTTTCACCAGGTGAACTCCAAACCCTTCGGTTCCCCACGCCAGGATTCCAAATTCTCTTTATTTGGGGAGCAGGAAAGGCTTTGTTGGGTTTTTTTTAAAGTGTTCAATCCCAGTTTTATTTGGGGAAACCTGAAAGGTGAAGGAAAGCGGATATCCCTAAAATAAAATAAAATAAAATAAAATAAAATAAATAGAATAAAATAAAATAGAATAAAATAAAAATAAAATAAAATAAAGTAAAATAAAAATAAAATAAAATAAATAAAATAGAATAGAATAAAATAGAATAAAATAAAATTAAAATAAAATAAAAGTAAAATAATAAAATAAAATAAAGTAAAATAAAGTAAAATAAAAATAAAATAAAATAGAAAAAATAAAATAAAGCAAAAATAAAATAAATAAAATAAAGTAAAATAAAAATGAAATAAAATAAAATAAAGCAAAATAAAATAAAAATAGAGTAGTATAAAATAAAATAGAATAAAATAAAATAAAATAAATAAAATAAAATAGAATCAAATAGAATAAAATAAAATAAAAAATAAAATAAATAAATAAAATAAAATAGAATAGAAGGAAATAGAATAAAATAGAACAAAATAGAATGAAATAAAATAAAGTAAAAAATAAAATAGAATAGAATAAAATAGAATAAAATAAAATAAAATAAAATAGAACAAAATAGAATAAAATAAAATAAAAATAAAATAAAAAATAAAATAAAATGAAATAAAATAAAAATAAAAAATAGAATAAAATAAAATAAAGTGAAAAAAATAAAAATAAAAGAAAGTAAAATGAAATAAAATGAAATGAAATAAAAATAAAAGAAAGTAAAATAAAATAAAATAAAAATCAAATAAAATAAAGTAAAATAAAATAAAATTAAATAAAAATTAAATAAAAATAGAATAAAATAAAATAAAGTAAAAATAAAATAAAATAAAATAAAATAAAATAAAATAAAATAAAACCCCTTGATCCAGGAGCTGGGAATGCCAACCCTGACTTTCCTGGGAGCCGCCTCCGCCTCTCGGTACTGAAAACACAAAATCGCAATTCCAGGGAATTTTTTTTCCCACTTTTTATTAAAAACCTGCGAGGGCGATGCCCAGCCCAACCTGCATCCATGTGTGCATCCATAATAATTCCCTGGATTCACATCCCTCAGCTCCTTAACCAATCCCATGGCAAACAGGGAATTCCGGGATTGGGAATTCCGGGATTGGGAATGCCGGCAAGGCAGGAAATGGATTCTTTCCTTAGGAAAGATTTAATGGGATGAGGGAATTAATATGGGAGGTCTCTGGGGCTGCTCTGGGGATCCCAGGGGTGAAGGGAGCGGGAAATGGATCCGGCATTCCCAGGGTTTTTGTGGATCCTCGCACAGGTTGTGGGTCAATGTTTGAGTTCAGCCCAGCTGCGGCTTTGGGAGCTCAGGGGTTTTCATCAGTGGGGGCGTCGGGGTGGGCACTGACAGAGGGGGGGATTGGGGGATTCCGGGATTGGGGGATTCTGGGATTTGGGGATTCCGGGATTTGGGGGTTCTGGAATTCTGGGATTGGGGGATTGGGGGATTGAGGGATTGGGGGATTCTGGGATTGGGGGATTGGGGGATTCTGGGATTGGGGGATTCCAGGATTCCGGGATTGGGGGATTCTGGGATTCCAGTGTTCTGGGAATTCCGGGATTCCGGGATTCCGGGATTGGGGGATTGGGGGATTGTGGGATTGGGGGATTGGGGGATTGTGGGATTCTGGGATTGGGGGATTGGGGGATTGTGGGATTGGGGGATTGGGGGATTGGGGGATTGTGGGATTGTGGGATTCTGGGATTGGGGGATTGTGGGATTGGGGGATTCTGGAATTCTGAGATTCTGGGATTCTGGAATTCCAGGATTTTGTGATTCCGGGATTCTGGAATTCTGGGATTCTGTGATTCCAGGATTCTGGAAATCCAAGATTCTGAGATTCTGGGATTCTGCAATTCTGAGAGTCATAGATTTGGGGATTCTGGGATTTGGGGATTCTGGAATTCTGGGATTCCAGGATTACAGGATTCGAGGATTTGGGGATTCTAGGATTCTGGGATTCTGTGATTGGGGGATTCTGGGATACTGGAATTCCAGGATTTTGAGATTCCAGGATTCTGGAATTCCGGGATTCTGGAATTCTGGGATTCTGGGATTCTGAGATTCTGGAAATCCAAGATTCTGGGATTCTGGGATTCTGGGATTCCAAGATTTGGGGATTCTGGAATTCTGGGATTCTGGAATTCCGGGATTCTGGAATTCCGGGATTCTGGGATTCTGAGATTCTGGGATTCTGGAATTCTGGGATTCCAAGATTCTGGAATTCCAGGATTCTGGAATTCTGTGATTCTGGGATTCTGGAATTTTGGAATTCCAGGATTCTGGAATTCTGGGATTCCAGGATTCTGGAATTTCGGGATTCTGGAATTCCAGGATTTTGGAATTCTGGGATTCTGGAATTCTGGAATTCTGTGATTCCAGGAATTTTGGAATTCTGAAATTCCAGGATTCTGGAATTCTGAAATTCCAGGATTCTGGAATTCTGGAATTCCAGGATTCTGGAATTCTGTGATTCCAGGATTCTGGAATTCTGAAATTCTGTGATTCCAGGATCCTGGAATTCTGGGATTCAGGAATTCCGATTCTGGAATTCTGGGATTCCAGGATTCCGGAATTCTTGGATTCTGGGATTCTGGAATTCCAGGATCCTGGAATTCTGTTATTCCAGGACTCTGGAATTCTGGGATTCTGGAATTCCAAGATTCTGGAATTCTTGGATTCCGGGATTCTGGAATTCTGGGATTCTGGAATTTCGGGATTCTGGAATTCCGGAATTCAGGGATTCCAGTATACTGGTATTTCAGGATTCTGGAAATCCAGGATTCTGGGACTCTGGGATCTGGGATTCCGGGATTTTGGGATTCTGGAATTCTAGAATTCTGAGATTCTGGGTTTCCAGGATTCTGGGTTTCCAGGATTCTGGGATGCAGCTGAGCAGAGCCCTTGAAAAGGAGGTGACAGAGGGACCCGGCCAAGCACATCCAGGGCTCCCCGGCAGGAGGAGGGGATGACGCCATTTCCATCCCCTGGCGGGGATTCCATGTTGGAATTCCAACCCTGGGATCCGGGCACTCCTGCAATCCATGGATTCCTGCTGAAATCCGGGAGCAGTGGCTGAACTCAGCCCATTTCAGACCCCAAAGCCCAGGGTTCACCCCGGGGATTCTTTGGGGTTTTTATTTTGGTGCCACCCTGGAAATTGAATTCCCTCCTGTCCCTCCCATGATCTTTAATAATCCCTGACCATAAATTTACACCCAGGTGATTCTGCAATTCGGGTTTTGTGCTCTTTTTGCTCCTCCTGAAGCCCATTTAACGCAGCTGGATGTTGCTTTTTTACCAACATGAGTCAACTGATTTTATTTGGATGGAAGGCTGCCTGAAAAACAAAATTATTATTAATAATTAATAAAATTAAATATTAATAATATCTGATTTTGAACTTGTTACTCAGCAGAAAAATCGAATTTAAATCTGCAGCCTCACCGGTGGCTTTTGAAAAGCTGCGAGTTTTGTATCAATCCTGCCTTGTAAAGAGATGGAACAAACAAAATGTAAAATTCATCTCCTTAAAGAACAACAAAAGAATATTTTCCAGATGGGCTTTGTGATGGGAGATCAAAGCCCTCATCCCAGATTTGGGAAATTTCCCTTCCTTGCTGGTATCAGTTTTATCTGCGTGCAGATCATCCAGCATTTGTTTGGGGTTTTTTCAAGTCTTAAAGGAGCTGCAGGGATGCTCTGAAAGCTGAAGAAAATAGAAAAGATATTACTAAAAATAGGGAGAAAAAATGGGTGAGGGTAAAGGGGAGAGGAAACTCTTTGATTCCTTTGATTTATACAAAAATAGGATATTTCAATTTCCCAGTGTCATCTGTAAAATGAAATAAGCAGGAAACAACTGAGGTAACTCATTTGGAGCAGCTCCTTTTGGGGTTTCTCTGATTCCAAACCTCATCCAAGCTGGTCCTGTGGGCAGAAAAGAATCCAAGAATCCCTCGGTGGTTTTGTAGGAGTCTGCATCCCTCCAGGAGCTGCAGTAACAATGGAAAGGTTCCCAGTGCCAGAGGGCAGGGCTGGATGGGATCTTGGGAATCAGGAATTGTTCCCTGGCAGGGTGGGGATGGAATTCCCAGAGCAGCTGTGGCTGCCCCTGGATCCCTGGCAGTGTCCCAGGCCAGGTTGGACTTTGGGGCTTGGAGCAGCCTGGGACAGTGGGAGGTGTCCCTGCCATGGCAGGGGTGGCACTGGGTGGGATTTGAGATCTCCTTGATGTCCTGCATGATAATTTTTTTGGCTAAAAGAGCTGTGAGAACACAGCCCTAAAGACTAAGGAGGAGTTTTCCCCTTAGAAATTTTAAACTGTTTTTCTCTCTCTTCTTCTCTGATTTTGGGGCATGGGTTGGATCTTAAAGGTTGATGATATTAAAGGTTGATGATCTTAAAAGTTGATGATCTTAAAGGTGTCTTCCAGCCTAGTGATTCTGTGTGTAATTCTGTGTGCAGTTCTGTGTGTAGTTCTATGTTTAATTCTGTGTGTAATTCTGTGTGCAATTCTGTGTGTAATTCTGTGTGTAGTTCTGTGTGTGCAGTTATGTGTGTAATTCTGTGTGTAGTTCTTGTGTAATTCTGTCTGTAGTTCTGTGTTTAATTCTGTGTGTAGTTCTGTGTGTAATTAATTCTGTGTAGCTTGTGTGTAATTCTGTGTGTAATTCAGTGAGTAATTCTATGTGTAGTTCTGTGTGTAATTCTGTGTGTAGTTCTGTGTGGAATTATGTGTGTAGTTCTGTCTGTAGTTCTGTGTGTAATTCTATGTTTAATTCTGTTTGTAGTTCTGTGTGTAATTCTGTGCGTAATTCTATGTGTAATTCTGTGTGTAATTCTGTGTGTAATTATGTGTGTAGTTCTGTGTGTAGTTCTGTGTGTAATTAATTCTATGTGTAATTCTATGTTTAATTCTGTGTGTAATTCTGTGTGTAATTCTGTGTGTAATTCTATGTGTAGCTCTGTGTGTAACTCTGTGTGTAGTTCTGTGTGTAATTCTGTGTGTAGTTCTTGTGTAATTCTGTCTGTAGTTCTATGTTTAATACTGTGTGTAGTTCTGTGTGTAATTAATTCTGTGAGTAATTCAGTGAGTAATTCTGTGTGTAGTTCTGTGTGGAATTCTGTGTGTAGTTCTGTGTGGAATTATGTGTGTAGTTCTGTGTGGAATTATGTGTGTAGTTCTGTCTGTATTTCTGTGTGTAATTCTGTGTGTTGTTCTATGTGTAATTCTGTTTGTAGTTCTGTGTGTAATTCTGTGTGTAATTCTATGTGTAATTCTATGTGTAACTCTGTGTGTAACTCTGTGTGTAACTCTGTGTGTAATTCTGTCTGTAATTCTGTGTGTAATTCAGTGAGTAATTCTGTGTGTAGTTCTGTGTGTAATTCTGTGTGTAGTTCTGTGTGTAAATCTATGTTTAATTCTGTTTGTAGTTCTGTGTGTAATTCTGTGTGTAATTCTATGTGTAATTCTATGTGTAACTCTGTGTGTAATTCTGTGTGTAGTTCTGTGTGTAACTCTGTGTGTAACTGTGTGTAATTCTGTCTGTAATTCTGTGTGTGTAATTCAGTGAGTAATTCTGTGTGTAGTTTTGTGTTTAATTCTGTGTTTAATTCTGTGCATAATTCTGTGTGTAATTCTATGTGTAGTTCTGTGTTTAATTCTGTGTGTAGTTCTGTCTGTAACTCTCTGTGTAATTCTGTGTGTAGTTCTGTGAGTAGTTGTGTCTGTAATTCCGTATCTAATTTTTCCTGCCTGCTATTAGTGGTAAACAGCAAAAAAAAAGGCCTCACAAGGAAAAAAAAAAATCAAAATCAAACCGCTAAATAAATAAAATAAAAGCAAATAACGTTAGAGAAGGAATCTCACTCGAAGTCCTCCTGACGAGGAGGATTCACAGAAATGAAATTTATTCACCGGGGCCATTCCAGCCCCCATCCCCGCCCTCCAGGCCAGGTCCCATCGCTCAGAGCACCCATGGGTGCGTTCATGTTTGTGTTTTGTCCCCGCAGACACGCGGCAGGTGCAGCCCTCTCCGCCCTGGTCCTACGAGCAGTCCTACCAGTACCTGGGCTCCATCGCCGCGCCCGCCGTGCACCCCGCCACACCCATCTCGCCCGGCCGCGCCGGCGGCATGAGCTCGCTCACCGCCGAGCTCTCCAGCCGCCTCTCGGGTAAGGACGGGGGACAGGGGACACGGGGACACTGCCCCGGGGACACATTTCCCACCCCTGATGCCCCCAAGCCAAGGGGACCTTCCCTGGTCACAAACTGGTGGCTCTGTCTCCATCTCTGGGCTCTCCATGACAAATGGACACTTCCTCAGTGACAAACTGGTGGCCCTGTCCTCACCCCTGGGTTCCCTGTGACAAAGGGTCACTTCCTCGGTGACAAATCTGTGGCTCTGTCCCCAACCCTGCTGCCCCCAAGCCAAGGGGACACTTCCCTGGTCACAAACTGGTGGCCCTGTCCCCATCTCTGGGCTCTCCATGACAAAGGGACACTTCCCCAGTGACAAATCGGTGGCCCTGTCCCCACCCCTGCTGCCCCCAAGCCAAGAGGACACTTCTCCAGTCACAATCTGGTGGCCTTGTCTCAACCCCTGCTGCCCCAGGGACAGAGAGACACTCCCCCAGTGACAAACTGGTGGTCCTGTCCGCAATCCTGGGCTGTCCATGACAAATGGACACTTCCTCAGTGACAAACTGGTGGCCCTGTCCCCACCCCTGGGTTCCCCATGACAAAGGGTCACTTCCTCAGTGACAAATCTGTGGCTCAGTCCCCGACCCTGCTGCCCCTGTGCCAAGAGGACCTTCCCTGGTGACAGATTGGTGGCTCTGTCCCCAACCCTGCTGCCCCCACACCAAAGGGTCACTTCCTCGGTGACAAATCTGTGGCTCTGTCCCCAACCCTGCTGCCCCCAAGCCAAGGTGACACTTCCCTGGTGACAAACTGGTGGCCCTGTCCCCAACCCTACTGTCCCCACACCAAAGGGACATTTCCCCAGTGACAAACTGGTGGCCCTGGTGCTGCCCCAGCCCTTTGGGGGCTCTCTGGGCAAAGCTGCTCTGAGGCTTTGGGGGATTTGTGGGAAGAGCAGAGAAAGAGAATTTTAATAAATGAGCTGCGTTTTGATAAACCAATCACAGAGTTAATTAGGTTGGGAAAAATCCCAAAGGTCACAGATTCCAAGGTGTTCCTGATCCCCACCTTGTCCCCAGCCCAGAGCACTGAGTGCCACCTCCAGGTGACACCTGCAGGGATCCCGGGCACTGCAAAGCTCCCTGGGCAGCCCCTGCCAAGGCCTGAGCACCCTTTCCATGGGGAAATTCCTGCTGCTGGCCACCCTGAATCCCAAACTCCTTTGGGGTGGGCACAGATATTCTGGACTTTTTGACTTTTTATTCCAGACTTTTTGATTTTTATTTCCAGGCTTTTTGACTTTTTATTCCAGACTTTTTGACTTTTTATTCCAGACTTTTTGACTTTTTATTCCAGACTTTTTTGACTTTTTATTCTGGACTTTTTGACTTTTTATTCCGGATTTTTTGACTTTTTATTCCGGACTTCCTGACTTTTTATTCCGGCCTTTTTGACTTTTTATTTCGGACTTTTTATTCCAGACTTTTTATTCCGGATTTTTTGACTTTTTATTCTGGACTTTTTGACTTTTTATTCCGGACTTTCTGACTTTTTATTACAGACCTTTTGACTTTTTATTCCGGATTTTTTGACTTTTTATTCCAGACTTTTTTGACTTTTTATTCCAGATTTTTTTGACTTTTTATTCCAGACTTTTGAACGGAGCACAGCAGCTTTGGGGTGGACATTGCCTGCAGGACAGCAGGGTTGGACATTTTAAATATTGCACTGATTTTCCACATCCCTGCAGATCTTTAGAAGCCACCAGAAAAATGGAAGTGGAAGCCACCACAATTCCACCAAGTTTAACTGTCCCTGACCTGCACATCTGGAACCAATCCGTGTGTGCAGCAGCAGGAATTTTCCCTAAATGAGCGAGAGCCATTTCATTCTAATTTGCATAAAATCCCTCCTTCATCTCCACATCTTGCTCTCATTTCAGGGCTCAGGGTTCCTCCCAAGATCAGAGGGAGCCACTTGAACGTGCTCCAGCCCACTCTGTTGTTGGCACGTAGAGCTGGCTTTGAAAAGCCTCACACCAAATCTAAATTGTTTGTTAGGTCTGGGTGATAATTGCGTTGTGGAGAGGGCTGAAAACACAGAGGGAAAAAAAAAAAAGCCTTTTTTTTCTTTTTAAAAAAAAGTCTGTA
This sequence comes from Acrocephalus arundinaceus, assembly GCA_021534815.1. NCBI lineage: Eukaryota > Metazoa > Chordata > Aves > Passeriformes > Sylviidae > Acrocephalus > Acrocephalus arundinaceus. Next base: position 370,204 of record JAJEOU010000291.1, read on the forward strand.
AAATTTTTCGTTCTTTATTTACACAGAGTTAGAAATCAAAAAATTTTAAAAAAAATTAGAAATTAGAATGCCCCTTTGTTTTCCATCAGGACCTCCAGGTCTTTCTCCACAGAGGTGCCCACAGGGATTTTCCTTGGAGCTGGCAGAGTTTCTCCATGCCTTGTGAAGGAACCTAGAAAAGTTTTGTTCCCACATCAACATCCTTCTTTTCCCGTTCTAATTCCTTACATTAAAAGTTACTCAACATTCCTGGGAAAAATCTGTCACAACTTTTTCTGTCACCCACACTTGGGTGCCTCTAAAAATTTCCTCTTTGGCAGAACAAAGAGCAAATTTGAGGAGGATTTTAGGCCCTCCCAAAACTGAAGAGAAAAACAACAATATGGAATATATTTGAACCGTCTTGACGTTAAATGTCATTACTCTGCTTTTGGCCAGGGCAGAACGAACTCTCCTCTGATTAATGATGGATCCAGGCAGTTTTAGGAAGTTTCTCAGGAATGAGGTGTGGAGGTAACATTAAAAATCTGGCAGGTGCCACCCGAACCTTTGGCTCCTCCAAAGCTCCTGCTGCTCCATTCCATCGTGTGTTCTCACACATTAAAGGTGACAGGGTTCAGGGGAAGGAAATGTGTTCCCATTATTTTTCCAGGAAAAAGAATGGATGGCAAATCCTAAAGGAAGCAAAGAGCAAGTTCAGAGCTCCTCTAAGAAATGAAGAGCAGCTCATCGAGGTGGGCTGAGCTTTCAGAGCTTGGCTCTGGAGCGTGTCTGCTCCAAGAATCCCAGACTCATTCTGCTCCAGCCTGGGATCTGGGCAGAGCCAAGGGTTTTGTTTTCCCTCTGCTCCTCCTCAGGAGTATTTCCTTCAGCACGCGGCTCCTCTGCTGCAGACTCCACGCCTTGGCTGCTGGGAGAAGTTGTCTTTCTTCTGGAAAGATTTTTTTTTCCTTTCCATAATTATTATTGTTGTTATCTTAACCAGGCAGAGCTGCCAGCTCTGGGGATGAGACCTTCCCTTAACCTGAGTCACGATGAGGATCCTTCCTTGTTTAATCCAGGCAGGGAGAGAGAGGATGGGAATGGACGTAATTCCATGGGTGTCAGACAGAGCAAAGTTTGACTCTCCTGTGGGACATTTCAGAGTGAGAGGCTGGGCCAGGGGAGGCTCAGCTTGGCCAGCAGCAGGAATTTCCCCATGGAAAGGGTGCTCAGGCCTTGGCAGGGGCTGCCCAGGGAGCTTTGCAGTGCCCGGGATCCCTGCAGGTGTCACCTGGAGGTGGCACTCATGGTGCCAAGGTGGAGATGGGGCACAGCTTGGAATCGATGACCTTTGGGATCTTTCCCAACCTAATTAATTCTGTGACTGGTTTATCAAAACACATCCCATTCATTAAAATTCACTGGAGATGCCCAAGGAAGGCCTGGATGTGGCACTCAGGGTGCCAAGGCTGCCATGGGTCACAGCATGGAATCGATGACCTTTGGGATCTTTCCGAACCTAATTAATTCTGTGATTGGCTTATCAAAACACCATTTATTAAAATTCCCTGGAGGTGCCCAAGGAAGTTCTGGAGGTGGCACTCAGGGTGCCAAGGTGGGGATGGGGGACATCATGGAATCGATGGGATCTTTACGAACCTAATTAATTCTGTGATTGGTTTATCAAAACACATCCCATTTATTAAAATTCCCTGGAGGTGCCCAAGGAAGACCTGGACGTGGCACTCAGGGTGCCAAGGTGGGGATGGGGCACAGCATGGAATCGATGACCTTTGAGATCTTTCCCAAAGATATCCATGATTCTTTGGGAATCTTTGGTTTATCGAAACACAATCTTTTGGGATTCTTTGGTTTATCAAAACACATTCCATTTATTAAAATTCACTGGAGATGCCCAAGGAAGGCCTGTGGCACTCAGGGTGCCAAGGCGGCCATGGGTCACAGCATGGAATCAATGACCTTTGGGATCTTTCCCAAAGATATCCATGATTCTTTGGGAATCTTTGGTTTATCAAAACACATTCTGTTTATTAAAATTCACTCGAGGTGCCCAAGGAAGGCCTGGAGGTGGCATTCATGGTGCCAAGGCAGTCATGGGTCACAGCTTGGAATCGATGTCTTTTGAGATCTTTCCCAACCTAATTAATTCTGTGATTGGCTTATCAAAGCACCATTTATTAAAATTCCCTGGAGGTGCCCAAGGAAGTTCTGGAGGTGGCACTCAGGGTGCCAAGGGGGGGATGGGGGACATCATGGAATCGATGGGATCTTTACGAACCTAATTAATTCTGTGATTGGTTTATCAAAACACATCCCATTTATTAAAATTCCCTGGAGATGTCCAAGGAAGGCCTGGATGTGGCACTCAGGGTGCCAATGCAGCCATGGGGCACAGCATGGAATCGATGACCTTTGGGATCTTTCCCAACTTAATTAATTCTGTGATTGGCTTATCAAAACACCATTTATTAAAATTCCCTGGAGGTGCCCAAGGAAGTTCTGGAGGTGGCACTCAGGGTGCCAAGGTGGCGACGGGGCACAGCTTGGAATCGATGACCTTTGGGATCTTTCCCAACCTAATTAATTCTGTGATTGGCTTATTAAAACACCATTTAATAAAATTCCCTGGAGGTGTCCAAGGAAGACCTGGACGTGGCACTCAGAGTGCCAAGGTGGGGATGGGGGACATCATGGAATCGATGACCTTTGAGATCTTTCCCAAAGATATCCATGATTCTTTGGTTTATCAAAACACATCTCATTTATTAAAATTCCCTGGAGGTGCCCAAGGAAGGCTGGACGTGGCACTCAGGGTGCCAATGCAGCCATGGGGCACAGCATGGAATCGATGACCTTCGGGATCTTTCTGAACCTAATTAATTCTGTGATTGGCTTATCAAAGCACCATTTATGGATGTGGCACTCAGACAGTCAAGATGGCCACGGGACACAGCTTGGCCTCAATGATCTCAGCGATTCCATCTCAGAGCTTTTTCCCAACCTAATCCCAGTCTCCTGTAACATTTCTCCACCTCCCTTCCCTTTCCACCCCCAGGAGCGTCGGACCTGACGGCGTTCAGCGACCCTCGGGTGGGCATCGACCGCTCCTTCCCGGCGCTGCCGTCCATCTCCGACCCCCGCATGCACTACCCGGGCGCCTTCACCTACACGCCCACGCCCGTCAGCTCCGCCATCGGCATCGGCATGTCGGCCATGTCCACGGCCGGCCGCTACCACACGTACCTCCCGCCGCCCTACCCCGGCTCCTCCCAGGCTCAGGGTGGCCCTTTCCAGGCCGGTTCCCCTTCTTACCACCTCTACTACGGCACCTCGGCCGGCTCCTACCAGTTCTCCATGATCTCCGGCGGGGATCGTTCACCGCCGCGCATCCACCCGCCCTGCACCAACGCCTCCACGGGCTCGGCGCTGCTCAACCCCAACCTGCCCGGCCAGAGCGATGTGGTGGAGGCCGAAGGGAGCCACAGCAACTCGCCCACCAACATGGCCAGCACGGCCAGGCTGGAGGAGGCCGTGTGGAGGCCCTACTGAGGAGATCGGCGGGAGCTCAAGGACTGACGGGCTTCCCATTTCCCCGGAGGGATTCCCAGAAACTTCCTTGTGGGCCCTGCTGTGTTCATCCATGAGTTTCAGGAGTCGAACCCTTCCGAAGTCGGCGCTCCCAGGCCCTGGTGGAGCCAGCAAAGTGTTCCCGGCAGGAGAACGAGCTTCTGGAAAGGAGGAACCTGCAGTTGGCGGTGCAGAGGTAGCCAGGGTGGGTGGAAGGGTATCCAGCCTGATCCCAGGCTTGTGGCTTCCCAACGTGCCTGGGCTTGAAGGTCTCCACAGCCCTAAAAGAGTTTTGGTTCATTGCTATTTTTAAACCTTCCCCCAAAAAAATAATAAAAAAAAAATAATCCTCCCCAAAAAAACCAAAAAATAAATCTTAGCGAGTTTACTGCATCTTATGGACGTCTTAAGTGTAAGGAAGTATAGGAAGATTCCCAGAGGGAAACTGTGAACGCTTCTGTTTTTGCAATGCTGTGAATGAGAGGTTTTATATGTTGGACTTCATTCTTTCTTTTCTTCGTTTTGTTTGTGTATTCCAAAGAATATGGAATTTTTTATTACTGGGTTGGTTTATTTTTTTTTTTTTTTGGTTCTGTTTTGGGTTTAGTTTTTTTGGTGTTTTTTGGTTTGGTTGTTTTTTTATTTTTTAGGATGCAGCTCATCCTGCTTTGCATCTAATTTGTTTTATTTCTCTTGGCACCTTATAAATTGCAAAAAGAAAAAAAGATTTTGCTCCTTTTTTTGGTTTTAATCATGCTTGCTTCTTTCTTGCTTTGTCAACTGAAAGAATCAGCCCCTTTTTCAATGAGTTAATTTAACTTTTTGTCTCTTGGATTTTTTTTTAACACAACGGCTACAGCCTTGGGTCATTTTCAACTACTGTATTTCTTTGATGAGTTCATTGATATTTATGCTTGATATTTAGACTTTTCTTATTTGTTGATACTATTATTATTTAAATATGCCTATATAAAAAAAAAAAAGTCAGCAATTGCCTTTTTTTGGTAGCAGCCAAAGTCAAATTTCTCACATTGAAAAAGGCTGGAATAACGATGGGCAAAAGTGACCTCCTAATTCCCTAAGAAATATTGTTTACAATTATCTCGCTCTCATTTTACTCAGCTCAGAGGCTTTGAGGTGCCCAATTCCTGCTGGAAGGTGCCAAAATCCCTGGGAATTTCTGTACCTTTCCAAGGGGTGGAGTCATCTCTCCCTACTTTGTCACCAGTGATGACCCTCAGGATCAGGAATCAAGATGTAGATACTTCCTAAGGCAAATTCAATATTCCCCAATTAAATACCTGCGCCCACTGGAGGGACAGGACCCAGGGAATGGCTTCCCACTGCTGGATGGGATCTGGGGCAGGAATTGTTCCCTGGAATAGAATTCCCAGAGCAGCTGTGGCTGCCCCTGGATCCCTGGCAGTGTCCCAGGCCAGGTTGGAGCAGCCTGGGACAGTGGAAGTTGTCCCTGCCTGTGGCAATTTTGATGGATGAGCTTTAAGATCCCTTCCAACCCAAACCATTCCCTGGTTCCGTGACTCCCGTGGCGAAGGGGAAATCCTGGCCCTGACGGGATCTGGTGAGATTTGCTCCCAGGATTTCTGGGCAGCACCAAAGCCGCGTTCCAGCCCGCTGGCAAACAGATCCCTTCCTGCTCACCTGGAGAACTCCAGAAAATCCAGGGCCTGGACAATCCTTCCATTTCCATCTCCTGGGAGGAGAGGAGGGCTATTTAAAGCTGTCTGTTGTGCCCTGTAGTAAATCTCCAAGGTTTTACCAGGAGCAGGCTCGGCACGGAGCCGTCACCGCCGCCCGTCTGTGTCCCAGCACAAACATATCAGATGTCACTGTAACGTTTTTGGCACTATTTTATTGAGGGTTTGCCCTCGTACTACTCCTGAACTCCAAACTGCTGATGTTGACACGCGTGTGCGTCCCAAAACGAGCTGATTGTTATTTAATTGTACCTCTCAAGCCAGAGAAACAATTGCAGGTCAACTCAAGAGGGTATTTGAAAGCAGGGCTTCAGATCAGTGTTTGATGTTTTAAAAAGAAAAAATGTTTAAAAAAAAATAAATAAAGTTGAAAGGATTCGAAATTAAGAAGATCCTTGGCTGCAGGCAGCAAAACAGCTGGATTTATTTAAAACCATTTGTTTTTCAAGTTTTCTCTTTTTATATATATATAAATATATATATGATTTTGCTTCTTTGTTTCATTTGGATGCAGTAGCACTTTGGTATTGAAAAGAATCGAAGAATTTCCATTGTCAATGAGGTCGGTTTTGTGCAGCAGATCGGGAGTGTTTCAAGAGATCTCAGCAACAGCCCAGAATGTTTCTGTTCGAACACACGGCCTTGTGCTTTCCATTTAATGGAACAGCCTTTATAATTTTTCCAGAGTTTTCTCTCAAAAAGGACAGAAAACATCCAAATTCTATCAGAAATATATAAAAAAATACAGAAATACAGAGACTACCCCCCCAGGAAATTGTAGAATTTCCACAGTTGGACTCTCACCTCTTCAGCACCCTAAAAAATGTGTCCCACTTCACTGAGCAGCAGCTCTGCTGCAGAATCCATTCGGCTCACTCTGTGCAGTTCAAACCCTGATTTATTACAGCTCTCAATTAAAATCGTAATTGATTGCAGCTCTCACATCTGCCTGGTGACCAGACCACCAACGTGCACAGAGCTGGGAGTGGGAACACAGCAAGGAGAGGAGCTTGGAGAGCCAGGAAGGGCCAGGTGACCCAGAGAGGGAATTTGAACAAAAGCATGGAGTGATAGGACAAGGGGGAAGCTATTAAGATGGAGGGCAGGGTTAGATTGTATATTTGGAATAAATTCATCCCTGTGAAATTTGTGAGGCCCTGGCACAGGATGCCCAGAGAAGTTGTAAATTCTCCATCCCTGGAAGTGTCCAAGGGCTTGGAGCAGCCTGGGACAGTGGAAGGTGTCCCTGCCCATGGCAGGGGTGGCAATGAGATGATTTTTAAGGTCCAAACCAGCCCAAACCATTCCAGGATTTGATGATTCCATGAGTTCAGCGTGGTGGCAGAAGTGAGGTTGGTGTGGTCACCAAGGCCAGGTCAATGTGGTCACCAATGTGAGGTCAGCGTGGTCACCAAGGTGAGGTTGGCGTGGTCACCAAGGCCAGGTCAATGTGGTCACCAACGTGAGGTCAGCGTGGTCACCAATGTGAGGTTGGTGTGGTCACCAAGGCAAGGTCAGAGTGGTCACCAAGGTGAGGTCAGTGTGGTCACCAAGGTGAGGTCAGCGTGGTCACCAAGGTGAGGTTGGCGTGGTCACCAACACGGGGTCACCGTGGTCACCACATTGCCAGGCCTATGGGACACCACAGCCTCCTTTCTGTTCAGCCCTTTTAGCCCTCAGAATTGAAACCCACCCACCCTGGAATCTAAAAAAAATCAGGGATTCCCAGGAACAGGAGTTGGCAAATCTTAAACCCAAAATCAAACATTTCTTACGTCTGTGCCTCCCCTTTGTCTCCACTCGTGCTGAAGGTGAGGTTGAATTTGGCTCTCCCCGGTGTGGATGGGATGAGGAAATACAGAACTGGTCACCACCACATTTCCCTGTGTCCTTAATGACACTTTTCTGCAATTTCCCAGTGTTTCCCATGGTTTTATTGCCAACCACCAAATTTTGGAGCCCAACCTCTCTGGGTACGTCCAGTGCTGCAAAGGAAAGGAAAAGCCGAGCTCATTATCCCTGGCAATTAATCAGTTTAATCACTGTGGGTTTCAGTGGATTCACTCATCAGAAACCACATTTTCCTCAAATATTTGGGTTTGTAGCCATCACTAAGGATGGAAAATGCTCTCCTGTCTTTCCTCTTGTATTTTAAGAGAACTTCACAGGCTCAGAAAAAAAAAGACATTTGGCTAAAACATTTCCCCTCATCTCCAAATTAGTATTTTTATATGGATATAATTTGTATATATTTATATCATTTTATCATCCTGGGAGCTGAATGGAATCAGAAAAACAGAATTCTTGTGCTCCTGCTCTGGAGCTGCAGCCAGCAGAGCGTTTTAGGTACCTCACCCTCCCAAAAATCCAGCTCCTGGCTGTCCTTACTCTCAGCTTGGGCGCTCCTTTCACAACTCCTTGTGCAGTCAAACGTCTTTAACATGAATTTTGCTGGCTCTGAGGAGGAATATTTCCCTCTGCAGCAGCATTTAAACTCATTGAAGAGTTTTTAATTCATTTTTCCTGTTCCCAGGGAATTGAGCTTTAGTGCAGGGAGAGGAGGATGCAGAGAGCATCCCTGCCATGAAGAGTTTGATTTGTTTGATTTGTGGAATGATGCAGAATTCTCCACCAGGAAGGACACAAATCTCTCCTCCAACCCTCCCAAATTTCCTGCTCTCTTGAAACATTCCCTGCTGCTTCCTGGGTGACTTTTTCCATGGGTGTGTTGGAAATTCAGGGAGGAGCGGATGCGTTTTCTGTCCAGAACTCTGCCGTGTTTTCCTGCCTTGTGCCCTTTCCCTGCTGGAATTTTGTTCACCTCTCTGGATCAGTCCCAACCACCCGATTTTTCTCCTTGTCCTCCAAGGGTTGCATCCCCAGAGTTACTTGTATTTATGTCTGTAAATAGATTTCCAAAGCTTCCTAGCCGAAATATTTAGTGCTTGTAATTACTCTGCATTTTTCTCTTCTTTTTTTTTGTTTTTTTCCCTGTGTTTTTAATGAACTTACCTTTGTGTTTGCTGAAATACTGTAAGTGAGACTTGTTTCTTTTCCCAATTAGTTATTTTTTAGGCTTCGAGAGGAACTACATTTTATTCACTTTTGTAAACAGTTATAGCATGGTCTCTAGCCAACATCCTTCACTTTTTTTTTTGTGGTAGGGGAGAAACAAATGTTAAAAAAAAAAAACAAATCTGTGGGTTATTTGTGGTATTTTGGGTTGGACAATTCCAGCTCTTTTTAAAACCAAAATTTCAGTGTGAGGTGGTGAGGCTGAGGGGGGACACAACCCCAGCAGAGTAGAACCAAAGGGAATTTGTTCAGCATTTTCTGGCTCTGTTTACAAAACATTTTCCCTTTCACGCTGAACTTTTCCTGAAGGGAAAACCATCAGCTTGGGGATTATTTTTTTTGAGGGGGGTTTGATTTCCAGGGATTTTTCTTCCTGGGGTGGGAGGGAGGGCAGGGGGTGGCTGCTGATTTTTGGAACCAGATAGGAAAAGAGAATAGAGTAGATTTTTTTTTAATCCCCCACTCCAGGAATCTCTAAATGCCACCCCAGGGTAAATTTTGTGTCCAGCACCACAGGAGAATTCATTACAACTACCCAGAGCAGCTGGACTGCTGCAGTAGTTCTAATGAACGCTTTTCTTTCCTTTTTTTTTTTTTTTCCTTTTTTTCTTTCTTTCTTTCTTTGTACCACAGTTTCCTCTGTAAATTCAATATCATAATTAGTGTGAATGACAAATAAAAAAATGTTTGACAAGTACACAAGTGAGCCTGGTGCATTCTTTTAGCTGGGAGAGGAAAAACCCCTCTGAGGGTGCTGACCGTGTGTCGCTCACAACATCAAAAATAGAAATTGAAAATAGAAATTTTCAATTATTTCTTTTTTTTTTTGTCAAAATGGTATTTTCCTGCTGTGGAATAAGCTGGTGAAATCCAATAAGACATCAAACAGGAGGGAAATTTTACAGTGAGGGTGCCCTGAGAGGTTGTGGATTCCCCATCCCTGGTAGTGCCCAAGGCCAGGTTGGACATTGGGGCTTATTTTATATAGATATATTTAAAAAATTAATATAACTATAACTATAAATATAAATATAAATATATAAATAATAGAATATAAATAATTGACAGAATATAAATATAAAGACTTTAAATATAAATATAAATATGAATATGAATATAAATATAAATATAAATATAAATATAAATATAAATATAAATATAAATATAAATATAAATATAAATATAAATATAAATATAAATATAAATATAAATATAAATATAAATATAAATAACAACCTGGTCTGGAAGGTGCCCCTGCCCACTGGATGGGCTGTGAGGTCCCTCCCAACCCAAACCATTCCATGATTCCATGAAATGAGATTTTGCATTTACAGAAGTCCAATAATTGCATTTAATTCTTCTTATTAAATTCTCAATTAAATTATCAATTAAATTTCAGTATTTCAGATTCACTTACAGCTCTCGTCTTTTCCTTCTTGGGTTGGATCCCTTTTGCTCCCGATGGTTTGAACTTTCCTTGAGGAGCACCAAAACAGATTTTAAGGTTACGTTACTTAAAAGATTTGGGGTTTTTTTCTCTTTAAATAAATAAACTTTAAAAATTTAAAAATTAATAAATAAAGAAGTGTTAATGAAACATTTCCATGGGTGTACCAAGCTTTCAAAATGAGCAAAATACACTAAAAATTCATTTTGAAAGCCTCTGTATGCAGGCATCTGTAGATATAAATAAAATACCTTCTAATATTGGCCCTGCACAAGATATTGCATGGTATTAAAGAAGATTTCAGTGAAATCCTTCTCCACAATAATCAGGGAATCACAGAATGGTTGGAAGGGACATTAAAAATCACCCAATTCCAAGTCCACTGCTGTGAGCAGAGACACCTTCCAGACCAGGTTGTTTTATATATTTTTATATAATTTTTATAAATATTTTGTGAAAAACAAAGTTCACTTTCTTGGACGAATTTAGAAGTTTAATAAAAAAATAAAGAAAATAGACAATTAGGAGAGATAAAAGCAAAATAAATTTTCTTGGCTGAAGGTGCCTGGCACAGAACCAGCCAGCACACACCTGCTAACAAAAAGTTTGTTCTTTAAAAGTATCAGCCTGTTGCATATTTATAAATTCACATGCATGATTCAAACATTCTTTTTGAGTGTGAATTCTTTTGTTTAGTCCCAACTCCCCCCAACAATTCCATCTGGCAGACCCATCTTTGGGTGGCTCCATTCCATCTGATAGCAGAGGTCCATAAATTTTTCTCCTGAGGTTCTGGTCATTTTTATTTGGACAAGATCCTTGATAACAGAAGTTCAATAAATTCCTTTTTTTTGTAGCTTTTTAGTCAGCAATTTTCATGCAGGAAAACAAAAGCCCCCAGTCTTCTAACACTAAGTTACAATCATAAAAAAAAATATTCATCACATTTCTAACTTCTATTAATAAAAGAAAATACAGCACAATCTTCCCACATTCTACACACAGCGTTCATTTTAATATTTGCGAAAAGCCAACTCTATACTATGCATTTATAACAATTTTTATATCTATTTTATATATACAAGGACTGGCTTTCAGCTGCTCCTCTCAGCAAAGTGAAAAACCAGCTACAAATCAAATTATCAAAGGTGCATTTTTTTTTTCCTTCTGACATCTCGTGGAGTGACCATAATCCCGATTATCTATTCAAAAATTAAGGCCAAAACAGCAAGAGAAAATTGAGTGCCTGAATCCCAGGTGCCTCTTTAGGGGTACAAATGTTGGCACCCCCATCTCTGATGTGGTTTTTTTGACATTTCCCTCCAGCACGACCCTAAAATTCTTCACTGATATTTTTTGAAGAGATTCCCCTGCAGATTTCCCCCCTGACCCCGTGAAACCCAAGAGGTTCCCCCGAGGTGAGGCAGAGCACGCGGTTGTTTTGTCTCCGGCTTTGACCGGGCAGGAGGAGAAGCCACAAATAGAGACAGACAAAACAAACCCAAAAATGTGACACCCAAGGGCATCAAGGCAGAAATGTTTGCTGCTGGGTTTTGAATATTTTGCAGAGAACAGAGCAGACTGCTGGGTTTTAAAGATTTTGAAGAGAACAGAGCAGGCTGCTGGATTTTAAAGATTTTCTAGAAAACAGAGCAGCAGAGCTGTGGTTGTGGAGAGGAAGGGAAGGCAGATCCATGGATCCCACTTGGAGCAGATCCATGGATCCCACTTTGAGCAGATCCATGGATCCTGCCTGGAGCAGACCCATGGATCCCACTTTGAGCAGATCCATGGATCCCACTTCCAACAGACCCATGGATCCCAGCTGGAGCAGACCCATGGATCCCACTTGGAGCAGATCCATGGATCCCACTTTGAGCAGATCCATGGATCCCACTTGGAGCAGATCCATGGATCCCACTTGGAGCAGATCCATGGATCCTGCCTGGAGCAGATCCATGGATCCTGCCTGGAGCAGACCCATGGATCCCACTTGGAGCAGATCCATGGATCCCATTTCCAGCAGACCCATGGATCCCACTTGGAGCAGATCCATGGATCCCACTTCAATCCTTGTGTCCTCCTTCCTTGCCTGGCTGCTGGACTTTGGAGAATCCCCCAAATTCCCCAGTTCCCAGAGTGGTTGTGCCCCTCCAGACCAATGGCACTCGATGCTGGGTGAGGTCCCCCTCCTGCCCCTCTGGAAAAGCTGGAAAAGAGGGAGCTGAGAGCCCACGGGAAGCAGGGCAGCCCTCTGGGACCCAGAGGTGACCCCACCACACCAGTTTGGGAAACTGGGAATGTCCAGCTCAATCCATGTGGCTGCTGGAGAGGGAGGAGGAGGAGGAGAGGGCACAGAAGGTGATGAAGGCCAAGGCTGGAGGCTGCAGGTGGTGACAGGAGGAGCTGCCAAGGGTGAATGCAAAACGTTGTTGACTTTCTTGTGGCACTTCACACCCAGCTGTTAATGAGCTCTAATTACAGAGGCCACTCAGTGTTTGAGAGCTCGTTAGGCACCATCAGCCCTCGGGGCACCGTCCAGCTCCACAGGGATGTCCGGGAAAAATAACACAGGTGAGAGTCCAAATGCACAGAGATGTCCTGGATAAATACCCCAGGTGTGTGTCCAATCCACAGGGATGTGCTGGATAAATAACCAGGATGTCTGGCAAATCCACAGGGATTTTCTGGATAAATAACCCAGGTTTTTGTCCAACCCCACAGGGATTTTCTGCATAAATTACTCAGGTGTGTATCCAACCCCACAGGGATTTTCTGGATAAATAACCCAGGTGTGTGCCCAGCTCCACAGGGATGTTCTTGATAAATAACCCTCATGTGTTGCAAATCCACAGGGATTTTTTTAAATAAATAACCCAGGTGCGTGTCCAGCTCCACACAAATGTCCTGGATAAATAACCCAAGTGTCTGTCCAACCCCACAGGGATTTTCTGGATAAATAACTCAGATGACTGGCAAATCCACAGGATTTTCTGGATAAATAACCCAGGTGTGTGTCCACCTCCACACAAATGTCCTGGTTAATAACCCAGGCTTTTTTCCAACCCCACAGGGGTTTTTGGATAAATAACCAAGGTGTGGGTCCAGCTCCAAAGGGATTTTCTGGATAAATAATCCTCATGTGTTGCAAATACACAGGGTTTTCTGGTTAAATAACCCAGGTGTGTACCCAGTTCCACAGGGATTTTTCTGGATAAATAACCCGGGTGTGTGTCCACCTCCACACAAATCTTCCGGATAAATAACCCAGGTGTGCGTCCAACCCCACAGAGAATTTCTGGATAAATAACCCAGCTATTTGTCTAAACCCACAAGGATTTTCTGCATAAATTACTCAGGTGAGTGTCCAACCCCACAGGATTTTCTGGATAAATACCCCAGGTGTGTGTCCAGTTCCACAGGGGGTTTTGGATAAATAACCCAGATGTGTGTCCAACCCCATTGGGATTTTCTGGATAAATACCCCAGGTGTGTGTCCAGCTCCACAGGGTTTTTTTTGATAAATACCCCAGGTGTGTGTCCAGCTCCACAGGGGTTTTTTTGATAAATACCCCAGGTGTGTGTCCAATCCACAGGATTTTTTGGATAAATACCCCCAGATGTGTGTCCAATCCACAGGGATTTTTTTGATAAATACCCCAGGTGTGTGTCCAATCCACAGGATTTTCTGGATAAATACCCCAGGTGTGTGTCCAGCTCCACAGGGATTTTTTTGATAAATACCCCAGGTGTGTGTCCAATCCACAGGATTTTTTGGATAAATACCCCAGGTGTGTGTCCAATCCACAGGATTTTTTGGATAAATACCCCAGGTGTGCTCCCTTGGGTGCACACAGCTTCTCCCCTTCCCAGCAGCACCACAACTCTGGGATCTATGGGGCAGCAGCGAGATCCCTTTACCCCTTTACCCCTTTATCCTTTTATCCCTTTATCCCTTTATCCTTTTATCCTCTCCCCGGAACGCCGCTCCCACCTCAGCGTGTGCGGTCCCGGCGCAGACAATGAACAAACTGCACAAACTGCATTATCTGCTCACAGCCAGCGCCTGTTCCCAACCTCCAGAGCCCAGAAATCGTCACTGCTGCCACTGCCTGGTCATGGCCCCGTGCTTCCAGACATGACTAAAATCTGACTCAGCCCTGCAGTGTTCAAAAGGGCCAAAAATACAAATTTAATTTTTTCTTTTTCTTTCTTTCTTTCTTTCTTTCTTTCTTTCTTTCTTTCTTTCTTTCTTTCTTTCTTTCTTTCTTTCTTTTCTTTCTTTTCTTTCTTTTCTTTCTTTCTTTCTTTCTTTCTTTCTTTCTTTCTTTCTTTCTTTCTTTCTTTCTTTTCTTTCTTTTCTTTCTTTCTTTCTTTCTTTCTTTCTTCCTTTCTTCCTTTCTTCCTTTCTTCCTTTCCTTCCTTCCTTCCTTCCTTCCTTCCTTCCTTTCCTTCTTTCCCTTTCCCTTCCCTTTCCTTTCCTTTCCTTTCCTTTCCTTTCCTTTCCTTTCCTTTCCTTTCCTTTCCTTTCCTTTCCTTTCCTTTCCTTTCCTTTCCTTTCCTTTCCTTTCCTTTCCTTTCCTTTCCTTTCCTTTCCTTTCCTTTCCTTTCCTTTCCTTTCCTTTCCTTTCCTTTCCTTTCCTTTCCTTTCCTTTCCTTTCCTTTCCTTTCCTTTCCTTTCCTTTCCTTTCCTTTCCTTTCCTTCTTTTTTTTCCTTGTCCCCACATCTTTTTACAACGCTGAGTTTCCTACAGGGCTGCGAGATAATTTTGGGAATATCTCAATTATTACTCCAGGCTCCTCTCTGGAGTAACAACACCACCTTTGCTCCCTGGTTTCTTTTTTCCCTTCATCATCCCAATAACTATCACCCCATATCCCAGGACTTTTAAAAGTGTAGGCAGGAAAGGAATGTGGGAATTGCAGCTCATCGCAGCTCCTGCCTGCCGGGGGAGGGAGGCAGGGCGCAGATAAAAGCGCCTTTAACCCTGAGGAGAAGGAAAAATAAAAGGCCAGAACCTCCCGGTGGAATGTCTAGCTCCCGAATTAGGAAGCTTGTTTGCTGGTTTTAAGTTACAGGGACACCTCGAAGTCTCCCAGACTGGATTAGTCAGCACGAGTCACTGTCTGGGAATTGTTTGGGGTTGGTTTGTTGGTTTTTTTTTTTCGACGGGAGGATAAAACAATTTTCGGCAGCAAATCTAATGCGTGGATTTCCAAGGCAGCTTTGGAAAAAAACCTCGCTCCTGAGGGAAGGGAGGGAACCTGCTCCTTGCCCATCCACAATTGTTTCCTGGAGCACGCCAAAAGCTCCTCAGGCTGTTTCGCTTTCCAACGCCTCAAACAGGAACAGCTGGAGCTTTTTTGGGGAAGTTCAAGTGGGAAATTCACCCTCACACATCCCTCAGAGGAGAGCCAGGCACAGCTCCCGAGGAGATCCCTGACAACTGCCAGCACTCCTCAGCACCGCTGGATTTATTCCTGCTGGGATTTATTGCATTGTTTTCCCACACCAGAACCCCTCAGGACTGAGACCTCTCAGTTCAGAATGGTTTGGGTTGGAAAGGACCTGAAATTCCTTGAAAATCAGTGAATTTTTACTGAAACACCAAATTCCCTACCCCCTATCCCTTGCCACTGTGGCAAACTTTCACCCTTTCTCTCTCAAATGAGTTGTTCTGATTCAAGGTTGTTTTACACAGGAACATTTCCAAATTTCATTTTTGCCCCATAAAATTGTGGAATGTGGGGCTGTGTTTGGTGTCAGGTGTAAGGAACCTGAAATTCCTTGAAAATCAGTGCATTTTCACTGAAACACCAAAATCCCTACACGAAGCCTCTGTGGCAAACCTCATCCTTCCCCTCTGAGTTGTTCTCAATCAAGGTTGTTTTACACAGGAACATTTCCAAATTTCATTTTTGCCCCATAAAACTGTGAAATGTGGGGCTGTGTTTGGTGTCAGGCGGAAGGGACCTGAAATTCCTTGAAAATCAGTGAATTTTCACTGAAACACCAAAATCCCTACACAAAGCCTCTATGGCAAACTTCACCCTTTCTCTCTCAAATGAGTTGTTCTGATTCAAGGTTGTTTTACACAGGAACGTTCCCATTTTCACTTTTGCCCCATAAAACTGTGAAATGTGGGGCTGTGTTTGATGTCAGGCGGAAGGAACCTGAAATTCCTTGAAAATCAGTGAATTTTCACTGAAACACCAAAATCCCACCATGACTCCTCTATGGCAAACTTTCGCCCTTTCTGTCTCAAATGTTTTGTTCTGATTCAAGGTTGTTTTACACAGGAACGTTTCCAGTTTCACTTTTGCCCCATAAAATCTGTGGAGGAGGAAGGAAAAGAAAATTTTCCCTTTCTTTTGGAACTCTAATCCCTCGTCTCTGATATTTCTCCAGCTTCCTGCAGACCAGGAGCACAGAAATGTCAGCCCAGCACAAGTAACTTTGAGGGATGTGTGATCCCAGCCAGAGCAATGCCAGGGTGTCCATCCCATGGGAATTGTGATTTTGGGGCTGGATGGGTGGAAGTTGTTTTATTTTAGAATGGAAAATCAAAACTTTCTGCACAAAAAATCGAAACTTTCTGCATGTGGCAAAAACCTGTCAGTGTGGTCCTGAAAAATTGTTCAGAGGCTTCCATTTGGAAATGATGGCAGTGCAATGCCAGCATGTCCATCCCATGGACATTTATGATTTTGGGGCTGGATGAGTGGAAGTTGTTCTGTTTCAGAACGGAAAATCAAAACTTTCTGCACAAAAAATCGAAACTTTCTGCCCATGGCAACAACCTGTCAGTGTGGTCCTGAAAAATTGTTCAGTGGCTTCCATTTGGAAATGATGCCAGTGCAATGTCAGCATGTCCATCCCATGGGATTTATGATTTTGGGGCTGGATGAGTGGAAGTTGTTCTATTTTAGAATGGAAAATCAACACTTTCTGCATGAAAAATTGAAAATTTCTGCACATGGCAAAAGCCTGTCAGTGTGGTCCTGAAAATTTGTTCAGTGGCTTCCGTTTGGGAATGATGCCAGCGTGTCCATCCCATGGACATTTATGATTTTGGGGCTGGATGAGTGGAAGTTGTTCTATTTTAGAATGGAAAATCAAAACTTTCTGCACGAAAAATCAAAACTTTCTGCACATGGCAACAACCTGCCACTGTGCTCCTGAAAAATTGTTCAGTGGCTTCCATTTGGAAATGATGGCAGTGCAATGTCAGCGTGTCCATCCCATGGGAATTGTGATTTTGGGGACTGGATGAGTGGAAGTTTTTCTATTTCAGAATGGAAAATCAACACTTTCTGCATGAAAAATCAAAACTTTCTGCATGTGGCAAAAACCTGCCAGTATGGTCCTGAAAAATTGTTCAGTGGCTTCCATTTGGAAATCATGGCAGTGCAATGTCAGCGTGTCCATCCCATGGGAATTGTGATTTTGGGGGCTGGATGAGTGGAAGTTGTTTTATTTTAGAACGGAAAATCAACACTTTCTGCACAAAAAATCAAAACTTTCTGCACATGGCAAAACCCTCTCAGTGTGGTCCTGAAAAATTGTGGAAATGATGCCAGCATGTCCATCCCATGGGAATTGTGATTTTGGGGCTGGATGGGTGGAAGTTGTTTTATTTTAGAATGGAAAATCAAAACTTTCTGCACAAAAAATCAAAACTTTCTGCACATGGCAAAAACCTGTCAGTGTGGTCCTGAAAAATTGTTCAGTGGCTTCCATGTGGAAATGATGCCAGCATGTCCATCCCATGGGATTTATGTTTTGGGGGCTGGATGAGTGGAAGTTGTTCTGTTTCAGAACGGAAAATCAAAACTTTCTGCACAAAAAATCGAAAATTTCTGCACATGGCAAAACCCTCTCAGTGTGGTCCTGAAAAATTGTTCAGTGGCTTCCATTTGGAAATGATGCCAGCATGTCCATCCCATGGGAATTGTGATTTTGGGGGCTGGATGAGTGGAAGTTGTTCTATTTTAGAACGGAAAATCAAAACTTTCTGCACAAAAAATCAAAACTTTCTGCCCATGGCAACAACCTGTCAGTGTGGTCCTGAAAAATTGTTCAGTGGCTTCCATTTGGAAATGATGCCAGCATGTCCATCCCATGGGATTTATGTTTTGGGGGCTGGATGAGTGGAAGTTGTTCTGTTTCAGAACGGAAAATCAAAACTTTCTGCACAAAAAATCGAAACTTTCTGCACATGGCAAAACCCTCTCAGTGTGGTCCTGAAAAATTGTTCAGTGGCTTCCATTTGGAAATGATGGCAGTGCAATGCCAGTGGGTCCAGCCCATGGGATTTACAATTTTGGGGCTGGATGAGTGGAAGTTGTTCTATTTTAGAATGGAAAATCAAAACTTTCTGCAAGAAAAATCAAAACTTTCTGCACATGGCAAAACCCTCTCAGTGTGGTCCTGAAAAATTGTTCAGTGGCTTCCATTTGGAAATGATGGCAGTGCAATGCCAGTGGGTCCAGCCCATGGGATTTACAATTTTGGGGCTGGATGAGTGGAAGTTGTTCTATTTTAGAATGGAAAATCAAAACTTTCTGCAAGAAAAATCAAAACTTTCTGCACATGGAAAAACCCTCTCAGTGCGGTCCTGAAAAATTGTTCAGTGGCTTCCATTTGGAAATGATGCCAGCATGTCCATCCCATGGGAATTGTGATTTTGGGGGCTGGATGAGTGGAAGTTGTTTTATTTTAGAACGGAAAATCAAAACTTTCTGCACAAAAAATCGAAACTTTCTGCCCATGGCAACAACCTGTCAGTGTGGTCCTGAAAAATTGTTCAGTGGCTTCCATTTGGAACTGATGAAAGCTGAAAGATCTTTGTTGCCAAAAATTGGAGCCTGCCAATCCTGGGAATGCTTGGCACTTTGTGGGAAGCAGCATGGCAAGGTTGGGGTGAGTCAGCAGGTTGCACCACAGGCCATCCCAAATATTTAATTAATTGTTTAATCCAGGGATTTGGGTTGATTTTCAGTGCTGTCCAGACCCCGTGGGGTCACCTGGGTGACTCTGCACCCTAAGGTGTTAAAGGTGCAGCTGTTTTACCTCTCAGTTCTGCCTTTCCCAGGGTGATCCCATTAATCTGAGTTGATTTTTGGGATCCCAACTCCCCTGGGTTTTCAGCCATATCACCTGCTGGATAATATTGATCTCCTTTCTCAGTGTCCCATGGCCAAGCTGGACATTTTCAACCTCCTAAAGTCCTTCAATCATCTTGATTCTCATTAAGACACCACGGAATACATTCCAGAAGTTTCCAAGTGTGGTTCCACTAAAGATGAGAAATGAGTCGCTCGTGGAGTCCCCTCTCTGTGGGCGGTGAACTTTCTGTGAGGGATATTTTTGATATATTTTGCATTAATATCGACAGGGATATTGAGATGGGCCTCCCCACACGACAACAGGTTTGGTGGCACAGGAGGGAAGAGGGAGTTGGGGGAGAAGAGGCCCAAGCAGGAGATCAAATTTCATCCAAATCTTTAAATAAGCAAAATCCTATTTCCAATCTCTTGTCCCTCCCAGGTGGATGTTGCAATTAGGAAACAGAAAAAAGCTCTAGGAGGCAAAACCCAGTTTTGGTAAGAGAATGAGGGTTTTTGTTGTCTATTAAAAAGATGCAAGGACAGTCCCCAGATTGTGGTTTCTCCAGCTGTAAAAAGCTGAGGGGGGAAAAAAAACAAAACCAAAACTCTTGAATGTTTTATTTTTTTTTCTATCCTTGATAAAACAAATGTGTTAGAGCTAAACCATCCTAAGAATTAGATTCTCTTCCAAGAGAAGATGATTCTCTTCTTTGCTGATGGAGGCAAATAATGCAAGGAGGAGAACAACCTCATTTTCTCCCAGCTGCTGCTCAGCATTTCTCTGAATTCAATTGCTCAATTTTTTCTCATTTGTCTCACGCACTCTGTGGATGGAGCTTTCTGACTTCTGTTTGCTGAGGGATCCACCTGAGCACAGATTGTGCCTAACTCAGGGTTTTCACTGGTTTTTCCATTTAATGGAGCAAAATCCCTCCTTTCCCATGCCTCAGTTTCCTCCTTGCACAAGCGCCACTGATCTTTGAGAATCCCTTTGAGCTCCGTGGATGAAAAGCTTCACAGTTGTTGTTATTGTTGTCTCCACCACAAAAACATGCCCATAAATCATCTTTCAGGAAGAGTGAAGCAGGTTTCATCAGCTCCAGAGCTGAGTGACTGCACAGAGAAGAATTTCCTTCTTTGGCATTTTCCCCTCGTTTTAATAACTTTGAACTCTTGCTTTAGATCTTGTTTACATTAGGCTGGCTCAGTAAGTGTGTGTCTCCCTCCAGCAATTGTCTCCCTCTTCCCCACCTTCCTCAGGTATTTGGTTTAGGTACCAAACATCTGACTCAGGTCTTCCTGGAGAGTGGCTGGGCTGGGGTGGATGGGAGAAGAAATCATTTTTCCCTGTCAGAGAGGAGAGGGACTTAATGGGGGAAACAGGCAGAGGCTGTGGCTGTAATGGACAGGAATAAAAAACCCTTGGTTGTTCCCAAAACCTCTGGAAATGTTAAATCGTCCAGATGGCACCGCTGAAACCATTTGGGGACAGAGGATGGGAGTGGGGTCCTTCTAAGCTGAATGAGCTCCAAGGGGCTGCAAAGGTCACAGCTCTGAGTCCTGGTGACAGCTCACAGTGTGAGAAGGACATGAATGCTCTTAAAGGGTGTCCCAAGGAGGGATACAAACATGGGGAAGGGTCTGGAGGGGCCACACGAGGAGGGGCTACACGAGGAGTGGCTGAAGAATCTTGGCTTGTCCAGCTGGAGAAAAGAAGACTGAGAGGAGATTCATTGGGGTCTACAGCTCCTCCCAAGGGACAGCTCTGATCTCTGCTCCCTGTGACCTGACAGCACCCAGGGAGCAGCAGGAGCTGTGCCAGGAGGGATTGAGGTTGGATTTTAGGGAAAGGTTCTTCTTTCCCCAGAGGGTGCTGGGCACTGCCCAGGCTGCCCAGGGAATGGGCACGGCCCCGAGGCTGCCCACAGCTCCAGGAGCCTTTGGGCAGCGCTGCCAGGGATGCCCAGGCTGGGATTGCTGGGGCTCTGGGCAGGGACAGGGGCTGGATGATCCCTGTGGGTTTATTCCCACTCAGGATATTCTCAGGATCCTTTTAACTCTGTGCATTCCACCTGTACAGCACAGAAGCAGAATTGCACAGCGTGGCTGCTCCTGGTCAGTTTGGCTCTGCCGGGCTGTTGCCGGGGGAAGGATGAGGCTGCTCAGAGCCCGGCCGGCCAGTCTTGCCAGAGCGGGGTTTCTGCTCTGCCCTGCCGGCCCTGCCGGAGCGCGGGCCAGAGCGGATGAGGGCAGGACGGCGGGGAAGAATTCCCGGCGTGCCCGGTGCTGCTCTGACTCGCCGAAAATTCCCGGCAGATGGAGCTCGACTCCAGGAGATGCTGCCTCAGCCCTTCCTTGTTCTGTGTACCCAGAGCTGGGGAAACTGCTCTGTCAAACCAGCCTGGACACAGAATCACTGAATTTGCAGGGCTGGGGAGACCTTCAAGGTCATCCTGTAACACCCCAGTGCCACCAGCAGCACCCCAAACCCTGTCCCCAAGGGCCACCTCCAGGCTGTCACCCTAAAGCTCACCTGAACTTCATCTCATCCCTTGGGCTTTGCAGGAACCTGACCTTGGGATGGGAGGGACCATCCTGGAGACTCCTCACAGCCCCCAAGGTGCTTGAGGCTGGGAGCAGATGGATTGGAAGTTGTGGCCCCCTGAAGGTTTGGTGGGTGTGCAGGGGCCTTTGGCTTGGATTTCATGGAATCACCGAGGTGGGAAGAGCCCCTGAGGATCCCCCAGGGCCACCCCAGCAGCACCAGCAGCACCCCAAACCCTGTCCCCAAGGGCCACCTCCAGCCTCCTCCTGAGCACTGCCACAGACAGGGACTGCAAACCTCCCTGGGCAGCTCAGCCCAAGGCCTGAGCCGTCTGCCAGGGAAATTTCCTTTCCCAATCTCCACCCTGAGCCTCCCCTGTGCCATTTGAGGCTGTTTCCTCTCATTTTTTCCTCTGCCCTCCTGTCAGGACTTGTGCAGAGCAATGAAGTCTCCACTGAGCCTCCTCCAAGCCAAACAACCCAACAGGTGGAGATTTCCCCCAAACCTGGTAGCCACTCACCTCCCTGATATTTCCCTCTCTCTCAGTGTGGCTGGAAGACAACTGAGGTTTGGGTTATGATGTATTCTCAGGCTGCCCTTTCAAAGGGTTACCACCCTCCAGGCAGAGTGAGGGCCCCTCAGAGCAACAAGAAATTGGTATTAAAAAGAAATAATTATGTAAGAATGCTAAATGAACTTTGGCCTAACACATCTCATATCCCACTTTACAAGGCTCAAGCACAGAGGTGTATCTCTTAAGAAAAAAGGGAGAGAGTGATATTTATTCCTGATGAGCATTCCTAAATGAAGAGCAGATTATGCTGCCCTGCTGTTCCTCTGAACAACAGAAATCACAGCAAACAACCAAAAGTTATGAAAATCCCAACAAACATCTTATGCCAGCACGAGCTTGGTTTTTCCAGGACCAGCTCTCTTTCCTGGGTTCAATCTGCAAGGGTGGCACAGCAGGGCCACCAAGCCAGGTGTCCCAAGCTGCTGGCAGCGCCCTCGGTGGCTCCTGCCAGGAGCGAGGACAACATGGCCACCACAGCAGCCACCAGCTGCCACCAGCTGCCACTGGCCGTGTGTCCCCAGAGCTCAGGGCCCTGCAGGCTGCAGGAACACGGCCCCAGAGCCCAAGGGCAGAGCAGGACCCGGCAGAGCCGCGGGGCCGCTCCCGCACAGCCTCACCGGGACGTCACCAGCGCCACACGGGACTGGAAGGAGCCCCGGCCCTCCTGTCACACACGGAGCTGCTGCAGGAGCTGAGGAGGAGCTGCTGTCCCTGGAGGTGGCACTCAGTGCTCTAGGCAGGGGTGACAAGGTGGGAACAGCTTGGCCTCGATGGGCTGAGAGGCCTTTTCCAGCCTCAGGGATCCTGAGATTCTGGGAAAGTGACCCTAAAACAACAAAAACCATGGATGGGCCATGGAGCCACCTGCGATAGTGGAAGGTGTCCCTGCTCGTGTGTCCCAAAGCGATGAGGGAGAGAGGCCTCTGCCCCAATTAAGGGACAAATGAGACCGGAGGATGGCAACAGAAGGATATCAACAGCCAAAGATTTGACTGCACAAGATGGTGAGGTAGGGAGAGAGAGAGAGAGAAGAGAGAAGAAGAGGAAAGAAGGAAAGAAGAAAAGGAAAGAAGGAAGGAAGGAAGGGAAGGAAGGAAGGAAGGAAGGAAGGAAGGAAGGAAGGAAGGAAGGAAGGAAGGAAGGAAGGAAGGAAGGAAGGAAGGAAGGAAGGAAGGAAAGGAAAGAAAGAAAGAAAGAAAGAAAGAAAGAAAGAAAGAAAGAAAGAAAGAAAGAAAGAAAGAAAGAAAGAAAGAAAGAAAGAAAGAAAGAAAGAAAGAAAGAAAGAAAGAAAGAAAGAAAGAAAGAAAGAAAGAAAGAAAGAAAGAAAGAAAGAAAGAAAGAAAGAAAGAAAGAAAGAAAGAAAGAAAGAAAGAAAGAAAGAAAGAAAGAAAGAAAGAAAGAAAAGAAAGAAAGAAAGAAAGAAAGAAAGAAAGAAAGAAAGAAAGAAAAGAAAGAAAAGAAAGAGAGAGAAAGAAAGAGGAAATGGCTGTCAGAGACAGGGAGACACCGAGCAGGAGGTGACCAGCTGCTGAGGGCCCTGCCAGCCCCAACCATTCTGCCGGGGTAGGAGTTGTGCGGGCTCCAGAGCGACTCCACAGCTGCCTCTGCTGAGCACTGAGCCCTGGGCAAGGACAGGGGAGCACAGGGTGCAAGGCTTCAGCCACAGGCTCAGCTGCCAGGTCCTTCTGCTGGGAGTTTTGTGTGCAGAACAGAAGCGCACATGGTGAGAAGAGCCTTTGCTGCCCCTTGACAGCCGCACCAAGCCCGGGAAGGAGCAGCCGCGGCTCCTCGCCCGCAGGAGAGAGGTAATGACTGTTGATTGAGGAAGTGAAATGGTGGCAGTTTTTGGATGACTGGCCCTTCTGGTGAGACACTCAGATGTGTCCCAGGAAGTTTCTGGGAAAACGTCCCATTGCGAGTCAGCAGCTCCCAGGAGCCCTCAGGCTGGAAGAACTCATCGAGGAAGGGCTGCCCAAGGCAGTGACATCAGCTGTGTGGAGATTTTGGACTGGGAAGAATCCATTGGCCGAGGTTGTGGTCGGAGGAAGTGCAGCAGATCGTCAGGAACCCTCCAACTGGGAAAACGACAGTGACAAGGAGCTGTGCAGGGGAACTGGGAAGGTGACATGGGACACAGGTACTGGGAGCAATGCCTTGCTCCCAGAGGATGATGAGTGGGACGAGGTGATGATGCCTGGAGCTGCCCCCAGAAGAGGACAGAGACCGGAGATGGAAAGTTTTTTGTGGAGGACGGGCTCCGGTCCCTGTTTCCTCGCGCGAGTCTGGGTTGAGCTGGGAGCCCAGGCCCTGCAGGGCAGCCGCTGCCCACAGGAAGAGTCCCTCCCGCTTCAGGCGGGCGCTGCGGGCGCTGCGGGGGCTGTTCCGGGTGTCCCTGCATGCGGCCACAGCCGGAGGAGTAAGAGAGACGGAGAAGAAGATGAGAAGGCCAAGGGAAAGAAGATGAAGAACTCTAGGTGCTGAGGGAAGTGCAGCTTCCAGAGGAGGAGTTCCATCCAGCAGGGGCAACAGCCAGCTGGTGTCTGTCTGGCACTGAGCTCCTCTGTAGGGCAGATGAAGCAGCCTGGCTGGAGTCTCTGGGTCTCCTTTCTCGCCCGCTCGGCCCCCCTCCCCAGCCCCGCACACACCCGCCTGGACCTGGAGGTACCAGCCACCATTTCTTGGGCATAAAGCAGAGGCTCCTGGAACAGACTCTCGGCAATCAACCTCTCCAAGACACAGGCCAGAAGACAAAGACGAAGGCAAAGACCGAGACAACGAAGAGAAATGAAAGACAAAGAAGAAAACGAAGACGACAACAACGAAAGTGAAGAACGATGACGAACAAAAACAGGAAGAGAGAAACAAAGATGACAGAGAAGACTTATTTAAAAAATACGTAGAAGAATAAAGGAAGAGGAATTTAAAAATACTTAGATGAAAAATAGGGTATAGGAACTAGGTCTTAGGACTAGAGTAGGACTTAATAATATATATAAGAAGAAGAAGTGTAGTAAAGTAATTAGAAAATACATAGAAAGAAGTAGGAATAGGAACAGGAATAGGAACAGGAATAGGAAATAAGAAAATTTAAATACAGAGAAGAAGAAGAAAAAGTAGAAAAGAATTAGAAAATATGTAGAAGAAGAAAAGAGGAATAGAGAAAATAGAGAAAAGAAGGAATAAAAAAAATAATATATGAGCAGTAAAGAAAGAAGAGATAGAAAAGAATAAGAGATACAAAATATTTAAATTAATACATAGAAGAAGCGAGGAGAGAAGGTAGAAGAAAAGGAAGGAAGAGGAACAAGATGAAGAGAATAGAATTTAAGAATACATAAACATAAAGAGAAATTTATTGAATAAAATTGGTAATTGTTTTTTTTATTGATATCATATGATTTTTCAGTCCATGGATAAAATATTAAAACACTACGTTGTAATTACGATAACATTGTCACATCCCAACACTGTTCCAGTCACTGAAGAATTGGTGCATTTTCTAGTAAGGTTTGTAAGGCGCCAAGGGAAAGAGCCTCCACTGCTGGTTGGGTTGCTGCAGGTGGCCCTTTGTGACAGCAGGGCGCTTGGTGTCGGGGCCCTTTGTGATGCGGGACCATGATGGTGGCCAGAAATGCTTGTGACATCAGGGAGCCCCGCCCTGGCCTGGGTGAGGGTATCCAGAAGGCGCCAGAGCCTGAGTGCCCAGTCGCAGGAGAAGCGCTCTCTGAGGAGGAAGCAGCTCCCTGTGTCTTCTGCGCTGGAAGGCGATAGCGATATATACGCCGATAGCGACAGCGATAGTGACAGACAGTGAGAGTGACAGACAGATGAGAGTGACAGACAGTGAGAGTGACAGACAGTGAGAGTGACAGTGAGAGTGACAAAGACAAAGCGAACTCCCAACTCCCAGTCCGCAGCCCCTTGCCCAGCTGGCTGGAAGCCTCCAGCGGCGCGGGCTCAGGGACAGTGGGACTGGTCGGTTGTGCAACTGACAGAAAGTGAGTAGGAGGAGAGGACCTTTTTCGGACATGGACAGAGAGTTTTCCAGAGGAATGCGCCATGGGTGTGGAGATTTCTGTGAGGACGGTGATAGACACAGTGCAAGAAATTTGCCGTCGGGGACCCAGGAGCCAAGAGCTGTACCAGCTCCAGGTTGTGTGCGTGTCGAGAGCTTTCCTGGTACAGCAATGAGACAGATGGAGTTATCTTGAATGGGAAGAAACGGTCAGAATCCAGGAGCTGTACAGTGGGAAGAGCATGTGGAGATACACCAAGAGGTGCAAGACGTGGGAAGAGTGTGTAACAACCCAAGAGGTGCCCACCTGGGAAACAGACGTGGAGAGCAGCAGGTGTTTGAAGTGGGGAAGAGGACGAGGGATCCCCCGTGCTGTCCCTTGCGGAGAAATGTCTCAGGGATTCCAATGGGACGATGGCCATGAGTTTTTCGCAGAGGGAAGAACGAGAGCCCCAGACATCTCAGTTGTGATGAAGATGTTGCACTCGCACAGCTGCCGGATGGGAAGAAACGGAGAGGCGGAATCCTCCAGGTCAGAGACAGCAGTGACAAGGAGCTGTCCCAATGGGCTGTGACATCAGCTCCAAGCTCTGGGACAGACTCTTGTGCGCAGTGAGCAACAAGGAAGCCCCAGCCTTGCTCCCCTGAGGGTCCCAGCTCTGTCAGCCCTGTGGGCACAGAGGTGGCAGCAGAGCAGCGCTTGCCCTATACCAGTGCCTCTCCTTCCTACAGAGTCTCATGGAAGCTGAGCCAGCAGCTGCTGCCTTCTGGAGATCCTGAGGAGGAAGAAGCCCCCGAGCCCTCCCTGTCCCCAGTGAGGAGGTGTCAGCAGCAGGGACACAGAGCCCAGTCCCTGCCTCTGGCAGCCCCCCAGGCTGCAGCCTGGCTCTGCTGGACTTGCTGTGCCGCATCAGCTCTGATCCCGTGAGCCGGGCTGAGCCGGAGATGCGGGGATCCAGCCAGAAGCAAGAGGATCAAGGGCACCTGGATTGGGCAGTGGCATGGTCAGAGCTGGCAGAGCAAGCCAGCCAAGAGCCCCAGGTTTGGGAGAGTGACTGGGAGTCCTACAGTGACCCAGAGCTGTCCAAGCGGAAAGTGATGCAGAGGCAGAGCTGTCCCAAGGGGCAGACTCTGCTGTGCCAAGAGGTGTCCCAGGGGGAGATGATGCCAGCTCGGGTACTGGGGAGAAAGCCTGTGAGCCCAGGGAAGGAGGAGGACACCCAGCCTTGTCCCCAGAGGGGCCCAGCTCTGCCAGCCCCGAGGCCACAGGGGTGGCAGCAGAGGCAGCGCCTGCCCTGCCCACACCTCTCCTGCCCCAGGAGTGCCACTGAGGCCGAGCCGGCAGCTGCTGCCCCGTCTGGAGCGCTGAGGAGGCAGCAGCGGGGTCAGTGCTGGCAGTGGAAGAGGGAGGATGACTGTTGATGAGGAAGTGAAATGGTGGCAGTTCTTGGATGACTGGGGCCTTTCCTGGGAGACACTCAGATGTGTCCCAGGAAGTTTCTGGGGAAGAAGTGTCCCATGTGTGGAGTCAGCAGCTCCCAGGAGCCCTCAGGCTGGGAGAACTCATCGAGGAGGGCTGTCCCAAGGCGGGTGACATCAGCTGTGTGGAGGATTTCAGACTGGGAAGAATCCATTGGCCGAGGTGTGGTTGGAGGGAAGTGCAGCAGATCGTCAGGACCCTCCAGCAGCGGGAAAATGACAGCAACAAGGAGCTGGTGCAGGGGAACTGGGAAGGTGACATGGAGCACGGCACTGGGACCAATGCCTTGCTCCCAGAGGATGATGAGTGGGACGAGGTGAGTGTCCTGGAGCTGCCCCCAGAAGAGGACAGAGACCGGAGATGGAAGTTTTTGTGGAGGACGGGCTCCCGGTCCCTGTTCCTCGCGAGGCCTGGGTTGAGCTGGGAGCCCAGGGCCCTGCAGGGGCAGGCCGGCTGCCCCCAGGAAACGTCCCTCCCGCTTCAGGCGGGCGCTGCGCGCGCTGCGGGGGCTGTTGCGGTGTCCCTGCATGCGGCCACAGCCGGAGGAGTAAGAGAGACGAGGAAGAAGAATGAAGAAGGCCAAGGCAAGAAGATGAAGAACTCTGGTGCTGAGGGAAGTGGAGCTCCAGGGAGAGTTCCATCCAGCAGGAGGCAACAGCCAGCCCTGGTGGTCTGTCTGGCACTGAGCTCCTCTGTAGGGCAGATGAAGCAGCCTGGCTGGAGTCTCTGGCTCTGCCTTCTCTTGCCCGGCTCGGCTCCCCCCTTCCCCAGCCCCGCACACCCGGCCTGGGCCTGGAAGGTACAGCACCATTTCTTGGGCATAAAGCAGAGGCTCCTGGAACAGACTCTCGGCATCAACCTCTCCAAGACAACGCCAAGAAGACAAAGACGAAGACAAAGACGAAGACAGCGAAGATGAAGACAAAGAAGAAAATGAAATGACGACAACGGTGAAGACGATGATGACAAAGAACAGGAAGAAGACAAAGATGACAGAGAAGACTTATTTAAAAATACGTAGAAGAATAGGAAGAGGAATTTAAAAATACTTAGAGAAAAAATAGGTATAGGGCTAAGTCTAGGACTAGGACTAGGACTTTTAAAATATTTATAAGAAGAAGAATTGTAGTAAGTATTAGAAAATACATAGAAGAAGAGTAGGAATAGGAATAGGAATACGAACCAGGAATAGGAATAAGAAATTTAAAAATACAGAGAAGAAGAAGAAAAGTAGAAAGAATTAGAAAATATGTAGAAGAAGAACAGGAATTGAATAGGAAGGTAAATATATGTAGAAGAAGAAGAAGAATAGAATAGGAATAAGAATCAAAATTTTTAAATTCATAGAAGAAGCAAAGAAGAAGAGTAGGAAGAAGAGGAGGAGTAGGAAGAAGTAGAAGAAGAAGAATAATTTAAGAATACAAAAATAAAGAGAAAATTTAAATGAATAAAATTAGAAACTTGTTTATTTTTATTAGATATCATATATTTATATTACCGTCATGGGATAAAAATATTAATATACACTACGTTGTAATTACGATACATTGTCACATCCCCAACACTGTTCCAGTCACTGAAGAATTGGTGCATTTTCTAGTAAGGTTTGTTAAGGCACAAGGAAAGAGCCTCCAGTGCTGTTGGGTGCTGCAGGTGGCTCTTTGTGACAGGGGCGCTTGGGTCGGGGCCCTTTGTGATGCGGGACATGATGGTGGCCAGAAATGCTTGTGACATCAGGGAGCCCCGCCCTGGCTGAGGGTATCCAAGGGGCGCAGAGCCCTGAGGTGCCCAGTCGCAGGAGAGCCGCTCTCTGAGGGAAGCAGCTCCCTGTGTCTGTCTTCCGCTAGAAGGCGATAGCGATAGACGCCGATAGCGACAGCGATCGATAGTGACAGACAGTGAGAGTGACAGACAGTGAGAGTGACAGTGAGAGTGACAAAGACAAAGCGAACTCCAACTCCCAGTCCGCAGCCCCTTGCCCAGCTGGCTGGAAGCCTCCAGCGGGCGGTGCTCAGGGACAGTGGGCTGGTCGGTTGTGCAACTGACAGGAAAGTGAGTAGGAGGAGAGGACCTTTTTCGACATGGACAGAGAGTTTTCCCAGAGGGAATGCGCCATGGGTGTGGAGGATTTCTCAGAGTGACGGTGATAGACACAGTGCAAGAAATTTGCCGTCGGGGACCCAGGAGCCAAGAGCTGTACCAGCTCCAGGTTCTGGTGCGTGTTCGAGAGCTTTCCTGGTACAGCAATGAGACAGATGGAGTTATCTTTGAATGGGAAGAAACGGTCAGAATCCAGAGCTGTACCAGTGGGAAGAGCATGGTGAGATACACCAAGAGGTGCAAACGTGGGAAGAGTGTGTAACAACCCAAGAGGTGCCCAACTGGGAAACAGACGTGAGAGAGCAGCAGGTGTTTGAATGGGAGAGGACGAGGATCCCCGTGCTGTCCCTGCGGAGAAATGTCTCAGAGGATTCCCAATGGGACGATGGCCATGAGTTTTTCGCAGAGGGAAGACGAGAGCTCCCCAGACACTCAGTGTGGGATGAAGATGTGCACTCGCACAGCTCCGGATGGGAAGAAAGCGGAGAGGCGGAATCCTCCCAGGTCAGAGAGAGCAGTGACAAGGAGCTGTCCCAATGGGGCTGTGACATCAGCTCCAAGCTCTGGGACAGACTCTTGTGCGCAGTGAGCAACAAGGAAGCCCCAGCCTTGTCCCCCTGAGGGTCCCAGCTCTGTCAGCCCTGTGGGCACAGAGGTGGCAGCAGAGGCAGCGCCTGCCCTAACCAGAGCCTCTCCTTCCTACAGAGTCCCATGAAGCTGAGCCAGCAGCTGCTGCCCGTCCGGAGCTGCTGAGGAGGAGAAGTCCCCCGAGCCTCCTGTCTCCAGTGAGGAGGTGTCAGCAGCAGGGACACAGAGCCCAGTCCCTGCCTCTGGCAGCCCCCAGGCTGCAGCCTGGCTCTGCTGGACTTGCTGTGCCGCATCAGCTCTGATCCGTAGCCGGGCTGAGCCGGAGATGCGGGGATCCAGCCAGAAGCAAGAGGATCAGAGGCACCTGGATTGGGCAGTGGCATGGTCAGAGCTGGCAGAGCAAGCCAGCAAGAGCCCCAGGTTTGGGAGAGTGACTGGGAGTCCTCCAGTGACCCAGAGCTGTCCCACAGGGAAAGTGATGCAGAGGCAGAGCTGTCCCAAGGGGCAGACTCTGCTGTCCAAGAGGTGTCCCAGGGGAGGATGATGCCAGCTCGGGTACTGGGGAGAAGCCTGTGAGGCCAGGGAAGGAGGAGGACACCCAGCCTTGTCCCCAGAGGGCCAGCTCTGCAGCCCCGAGGGCACAGGGGTGGCAGCAGAGGCAACGCCTGCTCTGCCCAGCACCTCTCCTGCCCCAGGCAGTGCCACTGAGGCCGAGCCGGCAGCTGCTGCCCCGTCTGGAGCTGCTGAGGAGGCAGCAGAGGGGTCAGTGCTGGCAGTGGAAGAGAGGGAGGATGACTGTGATGAGGAAGTGAAATGGTGGCAGTTCTTGGATGACCTGGGGCCTTTCCTGGTGAGACACTCAGATGTGTCCAGGAAGTTTCTGGGGAAGAAGTGTCCCATGGCGGAGTCAGCAGTTCCCAGGAGCCCTCAGGCTGGAAGAACTCATCGAGGAAGGGCTGTCCCAAGGCGGTGACATCAGCTGTTGCAGAGGTTTCCGACTGGGAAGAATCCATTGGCCGAGGTGTGGTCGGAGGGAAGTGCAGCAGATCGTCAGGACCCTCCAACTGGGAAAACGACAGCGACAAGGAGCTGGTGCAAAGGAACTGGGAAGGTGACATGGAGCACGTACTGGGAGCAATGCCTTGCTCCCAGAGGATGATGAGTGGGACGAGGTGAGTGTCCTGGAGCTGCCCCCAGAAGAGGACAGAGACCGGAGATGGAAAGTTTTTGTGGAGGACGGGCTCCCGGTCCCTGTTCCTCGCGAGGGCCTGGGTTGAGCTGGGAGCCCAGGCCCTGCAGGGGCAGCCGGCTGCCCCCAGGAAACGTCCCTCCCGCTTCAGGCGGGTGCTGCGGCGCGCTGCGGGGCTGTTGCGGTGTCCCTGCATGCGGCCACAGCCGGAGGAGTAAGAGAGACGAGGAAGAAGATGAAGAAGGCCAAGGCAAAGAAGATGAAGAACTCTGGTGCTGAGGGAAGTGAGCTTCCAGGGAGGAGTTCCATCCAGCAGGAGGCACAGCCAGCCCTGGTGTCTGTCTGGCACTGAGCTCCTCTGTAGGGCAGATGAAGCAGCCTGGCTGGAGTCTCTGGCTCTGCCTTCTCTGCCTGGCTCGGCTCCCCCCTTCCCCAGCCCCGCACACACCCGGCCTGGGCCTGGAAGGTACAGCCACCATTTCTTGGGCATAAAGCAGAGGCTCCTGGAACAGACTCTCGGCATCAACCTCTCCAAGACAACGGCCAAGAGACAAAGACGAAGACAAAGACGAAGACAACGAAGATGAAGACAAAGAAGAAAACGAGACGACGACAACGGTGAAGACGATGACGACAAAGAGAGGAAGAAGACAAAGATGACAGAGAAGACTTATTTAAAAATACGTAGAAGAATAGGAAGAGGAATTTAAAAATACTTAGACGAAAAATAGGTATAGGACTGGTCTAGGACTAGGACTAGGACTTTTAATATATATATAAGAAGAAGAAGTGTAGTAAGTATTAGAAATACATAGAAGAAGAGTAGGAATAGGAACAGGAATAGGAACAGGAATAGGAATAGGAATAGGAATAAGAAATTTAAAATACAGAGAAGAAGAAGAAAAGTAGAAAGAATTAGAAAATATGTAGAAAGAAGAGGAATAGGAATAAGAAGTTAAAAATATATACCCGAAGAAGAAGAAGAATAGGAATAAGAATCAAAATTTTTAAATACATAGAAGAAGCAAAGAAGAAGAGTAGGAAGAAGAGGAGGAGTAGGAAGAAGTAGAAGAAGAAGAAGAAGAAGAATTTAAGAATACAAAAATAAAGAGAAAATTTAATGAATAAAATTAGAAACTTGTTTATTTTTATTAGATATCATATATTTATATTACCATCCATCGGATAAAAATATTAATATACACTACGTTGTAATTACGATACATTGTCACATCCCAACACTGTTCCAGTCACTGAAGAATTGGTGCATTTTCTAGTAAGGTTTGTAAGGCACAAGGAAAGAGCCTCCACTGCTGTTGGGGTGCTGCAGGTGGCCCTTTGTGACAGGGGCGCTTGGTGTCGGGGCCCTTTGTGATGCGGGACATGATGGTGGCCAGAAATGCTTGTGACATCAGGGAGCCCCGCCCTGGCTGAGGGTATCCAAGGGGCGCAGAGCCCTGAGGTGCCCAGTCGCAGGAGAGCCGCTCTCTGAGGAGGAAGCAGCTCCCTGTGTCTGTCTGCGCTGGAAGGCGATAGCGATAGACGCCGATAGCGACAGCGATAGTGACAACAGTGAGAGTGACAGACAGTGAGAGTGACAGACAGTGAGAGTGACAGACAGTGAGAGTGACAAAGACAAAGCGAACTCCAACTCCCAGTCCGCAGCCCCTTGCCCAGCTGGCTGGAAGCCTCCAGCGGGCGGTGCTCAGGGACAGTGGGCTGGTCGGTTGTGCAAGTGACAGAAAGTGAGTAGGAGGAGAGGATCTTTTTCAACATACAGAGAGTTTTCCCAGAGGGAATGCGCCATGGGTGTGGAGATTTCTGTGAGGACCGTGATAGACACAGTGCAAGAAATTTGCCGTCGGGGACCCAGGAGCCAAAGAGCTGTACCAGCTCCAGGTTCGTGTGCGTGTTCGAGAGCTTTCCTGGTACAGCAATGAGACAGATGGAGTTATCTTTGAATGGGAGAAATGGTCAGAATCCAGGAGCTGTACCAGTGGGAAGAGCATGGTGAAGATACACCAAGAGGTGCAAACGTGGGAGAGTGTGTAACACAAGAGGTGTGTAACAACCAGAGGTGCCCAACTGGAAACAGACGTGAGAAGGCAGCAGGTGTTTGAATGGAAGAGGACGAGGGATCCCCCGTGCTGTCCCTGCGGAGAAATGTATCAGAGGATTCCCAATGGGACGATGGCCATGAGTTTTCCCAGAGGGAAGACGAGAGCTCCCCAGACTCCTCAGTGTGGGATGAAGATGTGCACTCGCACAGCTCCGGATGGGAAGAAAGCGGAGAGGCGGATCCTCCCAGGTCAGAGACAGCAGTGACAAGGAGCTGTCCCAATGGGGCTGTGACATCAGCTCCAAGCTCTGGGACAGACTCTTGTGCGCAGTGAGCAACAAGGAACCCCCAGCCTTGTCCCCCTGAGGGTCCCAGCTCTGTCAGCCCTGTGGGCACAGGGGTGGCAGCAGAGGCAGCGCCTGCCCTAACCAGTGCCTCTCCTTCCTACAGAGTCCATGGAAGCTGAGCCAGCAGCTGCTGCCCCTTCTGGAGATCCTGAGGAGGAGAAGCCCCCGAGGCCTCCTGTCCCCAGTGAGGAGGTGTCAGCAGCAGGGACACAGAGCCCAGTCCCTGCCTCTGGCAGCCCCCCAGGCTGCAGCCTGGCTCTGCTGGACTTGCTGTGCCGCATCAGCTCTGATCCCGTGAGCCGGGCTGAGCCGGAGATGCGGGGATCCAGCCAGAAGCAAGAGGATCAGAGGCACCTGGATTGGGCAGTGGCATGGTCAGAGCTGGCAGAGCAAGCCAGCCAAGAGCCCCAGGTTTGGGAGAGTGACTGGGAGTCCTCCAGTGACCCAGAGCTGTCCCACAGGGAAAGTGATGCAGAGGCAGAGCTGTCCCAAGGGGCAGATCTGCTGCTGTCAAGAGGTGTCCCAGGGGGAGGATGATGCCAGCTCGGTACTGGGGAGAAGCCTGTGATCCCAGGGAAGGAGGAGGACACCAGCCTTGTCCCCCAGCGGGTCCCAGCTCTGCCAGCCCGAGGGCACAGGGTGGCAGCAGAGGCAGCGCCTGCCCTGCCCAGCACGTCTCCTGCCCCAGGCAGTGCCACTGAGGCCGAGCCGGCAGCTGCTGCCCTGTCCGGAGCTGCTGAGGAGGCAGCAGAGGGGTCAGTGCTGGCAGTGGAAGAGAGGGAGGATGACTGCGATGAGGAAGTGAAATGGTGGCAGTTCTTGGATGACCTGGGGCCTTTCCTGGTGAGACACTCAGATGTGTCCCAGGAAGTTTCTGGGGAAGAAGTGTCCATGGCGGAGTCAGCAGCTCCCAGGAGCCCTCAGGCTGGGAAGAACTCATCGAGGAAGGGCTGTCCCAAGGCGGTGACATCAGCTGTGTGGAGATTTCAGACTGGGAAGAATCCATTGGCCGAGGTGTGGTCGGAGGGAAGTGCAGCAGATCGTCAGGACCCTCCAGCTGGGAAAACGACAGCGACCAGGAGCTGGTGCAGGGGAACTGGGAAGGTGACATGGAGCACGGTACTGGGAGCAATCCCTTGCTCCCAGAGGATGATGAGTGGACGAGGTGAGTGTCCTGGAGCTGCCCCCAGAAGAGGACAGAGACCGGAGATGGAAAGTTTTTGTGGAGGACGGGCTCCCGGTCCCTGTTCCTCGCGAGGCCTGGGTTGAGCTGGGAGCCCAGGCCCTGCAGGGGCAGCGGCTGCCCCCAGGAAACGTCCTCCCGCTTCAGGCGGCGCTGCGGGCGCTGCGGGGGCTGTTGCGGTGTCCCTGCATGCGGCCACAGCCGGAGGAGTAAGAGAGACAGGAAGAAGATGAAGAAGGCCAAGGCAAAGAAGATGAAGAACTCTGGTGCTGAGGGAAGTGGAGCTTCCAGGGAGGAGTTCCATCCAGCAGGAGGCACAGCCAGCCCTGGTGTCTGTCTGGCACTGAGCTCCTCTGTAGGGCAGATGAAGCAGCCTGGCTGGAGTCTCTGGCTCTGCCTTCTCTGCCCGGCTCGGCTCCCCCTTCCCCAGCCCCGCACACACCCGGCCTGGCCTGGAAGGTACAGCCACCATTTCTTGCATAAAGCAGAGGCTCCTGGAACAGACTCTCGGCATCAACCTCTCCAAGACAACGGCCAAGAAGACAAAGACGAAGACAAAGACGAAGACAACGAAGATGAAGACAAAGAAGAAAACGAAGACGACGACAACGGTGAAGACGATGACGACAAAGAAGAGGAAGAAGACAAAGATGACAGAGAAGACTTATTTAAAAATACGTAGAAGAATAGGAAGAGGAATTTAAAAATACTTAGACGAAAAATAGGTATAGGACTAGGTCTAGGACTAGGACTAGGACTTTTAAAATATATATAAGAAGAAGAAGTGTAGTAATATTAGAAAATACATAGAAGAAGAGTAGGAATAGGAATAGGAATAAGAAATTTAAAATACAGAGAAGAAGAAGAAGAAGAAAAGTAGTAAGAATTAGAAAATATGTAGAAGAAGAGGAATAGGAATAAGAAGTAAAATATATAGCAAGAAGAAGAAGAAGAATAGGAATAGGAATCAAAATTTTTTAAATACATAGAAGAAGCAAAGAAGGAGAGTAGGAAGAAGAGGAGGAGTAGGAAGAAGTAGAAGAAGAAGAAGAAGAAGAATTTAAGAATACAAAAATAAAGAGAAAATTTAATGAATAAAATTAGAAACTTGTTTATTTATTAGATATCATATATTTATATTACCATCCATGGGATAAAAATATTAATATCACTACGTTGTAATTACGATACATTGTCACGTCCCAACACTGTTCCAGTCACTGAAGAATTTTTGTATTTTCTAGTAAGGTTTGTAAGGCACAAGGAAAGAGTCTCCAGATTTCATTTCACTCAAGTGTTTTCACCCTCAGTGAAAACCAGTGAGTGCCCTGGGAGCAGTGAGTGCTCAGCCCCCAGCGGCAGCGGGAGAGTTCCGGCCGGGCCGGCAGGGCAGGGCTGTCGCTGCTCCTCTCTCTCTGGGCAAGCTGAAGGCGCCGTGGAGGGCGGCGGAGAGAGAGCCGTGCTGGGAAGGCCTTGGCAGCAGGGCTGTGCAGCCGGGACAGCGAAGGCACACAGCCCCGCTCTGCCGCTGCCCGTGGCCAGGGACCGGCCTGGGTTACAAGGCAGCGCGGGGTTGGAGCGGGA